>ML779055.1:1053472-1128181 GCA_009831015.1 Picea engelmannii | reverse complement strand
AACACATCACCTGTTACATTTGCTTCATGATTTCTCTCCTGTTGTCCATCTCTTTGTTTCTTTGGAGCTCTGCAATCTTTCTTCAGATGTCCTTTCTTCCCACAATTCCAACACTCTATCTTTCCAAGTCTGGATTTGGATCTTCCCTTCTTAGAATTCTCGCGGTTCCCTGAGCCCTTTCCTCTATCCTTTTGTCTTCCCCTGTTCTCCATGTTCAACGCATTACCTCATGTCTCACCTGTGCTTTTCCGTCGCATTTCCTCACTAAGGATAACACCAACAACATCATCAAATTTTAAAGTATTTGAACCAGAGACAGAATTACTTGCAGCCATGACCAAGCCATTCCAACTTTTTGTTAATGAGCACAAGATTAGAAGAGCCCTAACCTCATCATCAAAGTCCACTTTTACAGAACTTAGTTGATTAGTAACTGTATTAAATTCATTTAAATGATCTGCAACAGAGCCACCTTCTGACATATTCATATTAAATAATCTATTCATTAGAAATACCTTATTAGACGCCGAGGGTTTTTCATACAGTTTAGCCAACGCGTCCATCAGATCCTTCATTGTCTTTTCTTTCAAAATATTGAAATCCACCGATGTTGCCAAGCTCAGCCGTATCATTCCTAGAGCCTTTCTTTCAAGAATCTCCCACTCTTCATCCTTCATGGACGTCAGCTTCTTTGCTACTCCGCCCAATGGTAGGAATAGATCCTTCTGATATAAATAATCTTCCATCTGCATTTTCCATAACTGGTAGTTTTGGCGATTCAATTTCTCAACCCTAAACTTTCCATCTTTCGACATTGCTCCCACTCGAACCAGGAGCCCTCTTTTCCTGCGAGTTACCTTTCACTCTGATACCAGTTTTTAGAAAAATAGGACCATAGAGCAATAAAATAAAATAAAATGCGTAAAAAAAACACAGAAGATACACAATACAAGAGAGACACATATTTACGTGGTTCACCCAATGTGGGCTACATCCACCAGATAAATTTCTAGATCCTTCCTTTATTATTATCCAGCAAATGAACGGATACAACCGATAGCAAAACCTGTTATAACTTCCTCTTCTTTCTCTCATAGTCTCCTCTCTCAGAATACAATACTCACCATAATGCATAGCCGCAATACATTTCCCTCATAACAGAGGGTTTCCTTCTAGGGAAAAAAACCCTAACATAATTTCTACCGTTATATCTGCGACCTTATAATGAACGGTCCATATTTACAATGAAATTACAATATACATTTACAAGGCAATTTTTCCTTTGGGGGCTTTGCCCCCAAACCCCTCGGACCCCGTAGAGGGGGTACCCCCCCTATGCACTCCCCCATGTGGAAGAGTGTACATACTTTTGGGATGTAAAGTCTTCATGGGGTTAAACACGACTGAAAGCAAGGACCTCTGAATTAGGAACATAATCAAGATCCACAACCAACATCATGAATGTTATGTATCAATTGTTGTAGATCATCCCAATTGAATTCAACATCGCCTTTCTACCATTCTAAATGAATTATTCCATTGTCGCATATTCCAATACTTCCAAACCATGAGTTCTAGTTGTTGCACATATGGCACTACAAATCCTAACTAGTCATTACAAGAGACTCGACGATGTGTTGACAGGCCATGAGATAATTATATTCAGTAATTGGCAAGAAATTGGCAGTTGGACATTGTTAAAAGACTTCAAACCAAATTCGAGTAATCTACTTTGGATTTATCTATTATATGGAGAATCTATTGAAAAATACTTAGAAAGACCACAAGAAAATCGCTTGAATCTTTTAATTTATGTTGTTATTTTACTGTTTTATCATACTTCATTTTACAATGGATTGAGAATATTTGATTCTCAAGCATGTTTTTGTTAACTCATGTGTGAAGTATTTAAGAGGGGTCACACTTATATAAGGATGTGTTTCACCTCATATCATGGAAAAATAGAGATATATAGACATCAGATTTGTTCAAACATTTTATCATGGTTTTCTTACCTAATTAATTACAATACTTTTTCTTTCAATTTCCTATTCACGAGTTCATGAGTTTCATATTTTTGTGACTCAGGGTTAAGTGTTGAAGTTTTAGTAGAACATAACTCACAGGGTAAGGGCCCTCTTTGGAGAGGTATGCACTAGGCTATTTAATTTATGTTCATTAGTTTAGTCTCTTTCAACATTGTTGCAATTTCGTTGAGTAATTTCTAGATTGCAATAAATTTACAGATTGTTGTATATCGGTGTTTGAATGTTTTATTTCATTTTCTACAAATTATTGTACATATTTTTTTTATAGTAGATAAACTAATTTCCTCGTATCATTGCATGTTTCCACCATATTTCATGTTGCAAAACGTATAGTGGGTTGTCAGAATATGTTTAATTATTTATCACTATCTTCGTTGAATTTCTTGCGTTCATGTAGCTTTAATCATTTTTTTTTCATTATAAGTAGAGTTGGATTTGTGGTTAATGCATAGATAACATATTAGAGTTAAATATCATACACTTATAAACTATTGCATATATTTTTCACATCACCTCACAAGCATATCGACACTAGGTTGACAATTAAATGAACTAGTAGGCTACCTACCATGTTTCTATTAATAAGGTATATAGCAGACCTATCATTTTTGGCGCCATTTTCGGAGAGGTGTCAAAAGGGATAATAAGTCATGTGAATTAGATAACACATGGTAAGGGGATATGAATTATAGGAAAACTCGACAATCATCCGTGTAGAGTATCATACAAAGTGTTCTACACATATCAAAAGAATATATATGCATCAAAAAAACTAGAATTCCAAGAGCACGAGGATGTGGTGTAGTAAGAACCCCTCAACTACTAATAGTATTGCAGGAAAATTAGAAGAAGGAGAAATTTCTGAGGTAAAACCTCTCCTGGATCAGTCAAAGAACTCGACTTCTGAGGATACTACAAAACCCACTTTTGTAGTATAATAGGAGTTGATTTCTACTGGTGAAGAAAAGACTGAAGAATGGATTAGTGGTCAACAAGATTATGGTTTCTAGAAGAATCCATTTCATAAGACATAATACAATGAGGAATTTGTTTGTTTTGAGGAATAGGTAGAACAACAGAATTTTCCCTCTATCACCCCTCTTATCAAAATGACAGAGGAAGAAGGAAGTAGTTTGAATTGTGAAGAGATTGTGACTTTTGTGTTCCTAATCAATGACAGAGTGGGACTAGTGAAAAATATTTCTCCATCATTTTTTCCAAATTTCAGGGATCTCCCCACTGAATATCCAAATACCTTCCTTTTCTAGTTTGACGTCCTGTGCAGATGTTACGACTACACTTTCATTTCCCCAAAGTTGAAATTATTCCCTTCCACCTTGAAATCATAGCCCGAGTCTGGAGGGAACACCATCCATACCTGGGATGAAACGAAACAAGCATTCCTAAATAAATACCAAGATTATTTCCAAGCCCAAGACTTACGAGAAGAAATATTTAAGATTACTCAAAATGAGGATGTCAACTTATAATATTATATGGAATTGTTCTAGTACAATTAGAAAAGATCAAAACAAAGTCAACTTGATAAAGACACTTTGTAAACTATCCTAATAAGAGGTATTCAATATGAAAGTCTAGATATATTGAAATTGATTAGAGGAGGAGACATTTCTCATCTAAGCTATAATGACATCTATGAATTATGCATGAAGTATTCACATGGAAATTTAAAACATGAGAATAATCCTCAAGACATTTATGCCAGAATCATGAATTTAGTTGGAGAAGATACTTGGGATGAAATTGGTAACTTGTTGGATAATTTTAAAACGGATAGTCTTAGTTCTTTGATCTCACAATTTTATTGTAGTTCAAAAGGAAGTAGGAAGAGGCGAAGTGGGAACCATCTATATTTTTCTCCAAATGTGGGATGAAGCATACTTTGATGGATTATCCATTGAACAACCTTGAAATCTATGGAAATTGTGAGAAAAACCATGCTACTTCCAACTTCCCTTCTCTCCCACAAGACTAAAATCTATGTGCCAAGGAACTAATGAAGAAGTAGAGAATATTTTCTTCATTTCTCATAAGAGGCCTTGATATCCACAACCTCCAGGTATGGTCCAAGACCCTTCACCATTCTATAGTAATTTTTGGACTAACCAAATGAAATATCCATATCACCCTTTGTACTCCTCCATGCCTTAGGAATAATGGCCATCCCAACCAACCCATGGCTCTCAATGGACACGAGGTTGGCGGGGCTCTCCTTTTGGAACCCAACAAAAACAAGTGACTACACAATTTTCACAACAATACATCCAATTACCTAAAAAAAACAACAATTACAATTGCCTTCTAGGAACCGTCTGTCAAGACCATAATTACCTACCCAACCAACTTCTAACCCAAAAAATGAACCTACTCAAGCCACTTACAACATTGAGTTGTCTAGTTTTCCTACTTATGTTCTCTCCTCTATAGATTGTCAAGATATACATTTAATATTAGGGAGAATCCTCAATAATACAACTTATTTGATCATCATAGAGGATAATGCAGATGACAACCCAATAGGATACAAATATATAGAAAACCAATATCTTGTAAATCCACCAAACGAATCACAAGTGACTTCCCCAAAAAGCTTAGAATAGCTAGAACCTAGGGGCGAGCAACTTCCTCTCTATCCGGAGAGGTTAAGTTTAGAAAAACCTCTTGTGTAGCCTGAGATTTATTTTTTAGGGGAGTTAATAAATGTGTGCGTCAAGATCCCATTATTTCAAGAAATTAAGGATGTCCTTATTTATGCCAAATTTATTCGAGGAGTATGCCTAAAGAGGCTTGGTAGGAAGAAAAACTATCCTCCTATTGTCCATGTCATTGGTCAATTAACAGATCTAATGATTGGGAAAATATTTATTGCCAAGTATGTAGATCCATGGATCCTAGTTGTTGATGTTCACCTTAACAAGACTTCTATCTCTAATACTTGAATTGACCTAGGGGCTGCCATAAATGTAATTACTAAGGAGACTATGGAGAATTTAAAAACACTAAATTTATGACAAAGTCCTATGGTTCTCCATCTAGTTGAAAGATCTATTTTCAATCCCAAGGGAATCCTAGAAGACATTGTGGTCTTTGTAGACTCTTGGGGGTACCCAACAGATTTCATGGTCTTGCAACCAAAATCCACTCTCGGGGGTCACCCCTATGTTCCTAGGTAGGCCATAGTTATCCACTACTAATGTTTACATTGGCTATAGATCGAGAAACATGACTATCTCCCAATATAAATCCACCAAGAAACTCACTTTGTACCCTCCTGCTAAGCCCAGAATCGATCATGATACACCCATTTGGATAGGAAATGAGGATAACAATGAAGAAAATTCCCTGCAATTACTTACCCTTGATCAAATTTTCCTTTATAAGGAATAAACTGAAGATTACATAATCAATAACTTTATTATAAATCCTAGTTCATTTCAACAACCATCCTCCATATTATTTGATTATATCTTGGACCAAAAAATTCAAGAGAATTGTTCGATGGTTGATCTCTCCTTACAATCAGACTGCATGCCTCACTCATTTTATTCCATAACATAATCCTCTAATACATATGTAGACATCAAACTTGGTAAACCTTTGAATATCAATAGTAGGTTGGATACTTTACAAAAGAAACAATTGATTTCACTACTACAATAACACAGTAGTATATTTGCATGGGATTACACTGGTATGAGAGGAATCCACCCAGCTCTTTGCACTCACCACATCTATATAAAGAATGAATCGTGTCCCATCCAACAACCCCAACGACGTATGAATCCTACACTATGAATAATAGTAAAATATGAACTACAAAAGTTTCTCAATGTCAATTTCATCTATCATATTTTCAATATTCAATGGGTTTCACCACTAGTGATTGTTCTTAAAAAGAATGAGAAGTGGTGTATTTGTGTTTATTATCATGAAATAAACAAAGCCACTAAAAAATATCTCTTTCCTCTACCTTTTCTAGATCATTTTTTAGATACATTCACATGGAAGAAGTATTACTCTTTCCTTGATGGTTTTAGTGAATACAATAAAATCTGCATTGCCCCTGAGGATCAAGAAAAAACAACTTTTACCTACCCATGGGGAACCTTTGCTTACCAAGTCTTTCCCTTTGCTCTATGTAATGCACCTAACACCCTTCAATGGGTTGTTCTTGCTATATTATTTGACTTGATCCATGACTGTGTAGAAGTATATATGGATGACTTCATTATTTTGGGAATACATTTGAGGAAGCTTTGACTAACTTGGGTAAAGTTATTAAGAGGTGCCAAGAAAAAAATATCTCACATAGCAAGGAAAAATTTCATCTGTTAATAAATGAGGGAATTTTCCTTGGGCACCATATCTCTCCTGCATTTATAAAGGTGGACCCTACAAAAATAGAGGTAATATCCAGGCTTCCTATACCCAAGAATTCAAAAGATGTTCACAGTTTTTTAGGACATGTTGGTTACTACCGCAGATTTATTGAAAATTTCACTAAATTAACATCTCCTTTGTTTTTTTACTTAAAAGGGACACAAAATTTTATTGGAATAATCAATGTATTATTTCTTTTGAACCCATGAAAGAAAAGTTGTTTGTAGCACCCATGTTGAGAGGACTAGATTGGTCCCTACCTTTTCATATCTCTATTGATTCTTCAGAAATAGTCATTGGGGTAGTATTAGGACAAAAGGAAGACCAAAATACCTATGCAATTTACTTCATTAGAAATAATATTTCTCATGCAGAATTAAATTATACAATGAATGAGAAAGAATTCCTTGCATTAATGAATGCTATTAACAAATTTTCTCATTACATTATTGGTTATCCTTTTTTAATACATTCTAATCATTCTTCCATTTGATATTGAATTAATAAACTAATTATTAATGGTAGGTTTGTAAGTTTTAAACCTATGAATTAAATAAATGCATACACATTCTCAAGCAAAACAAGAATTAATCAATGGCTTGTACACATAGTACACAGTGATTTACACTGGAAACCCTTAACTAGGAGAAAACCAACTTTAATTGGTGTCACACCTCTCAACTCTTCATTTTATTAATTTCACCATTCAAAATACAATATATACAATATTTTAGGTATTCTCCAGCTACCAAAACCTTAATCCCTTACTTTGGGATTAATTTAGAAAATCGATAAAAATAGCAAAAACCCCTAAAAAGGAAAAACCACTAAAAACAAATTTTTGGGCATTGCCTTGAAGCTGAAGGATTCACCTAAGTAGGGGGTGCCAAGATGATTATTACTATTGAAGGAATTTGACATCACCATCCTTAATAAGCTCGAAAGGGATAATGTCATTACCAACTTCCTTTCCAAACTTACCAAATGATGGGATGCTAGCCCTATCACAAATGTCTTTCCTAATGAACATTTGTTTGCATTGTCTAATCACACATTGTGGTTTGTAAATATTGTTAACTATTTGGCTATAAGAAATCTTCTAGAACATATCTCACCAAAAAAAATAGAAACGATTATTAAGCAGAGTGCATTGTACTCTTGGGTTCAAGGTTACCTATTTTGCTAAGGGTTGAATCTAATAATCCAATGTTGTGTTCGATAGGATGAGATTTATGACATCCTAAAATCTTGTCATAATGGATCTTGTGATGGAAATGTTTCTAATAAAAGGATTGGGAACAAGGTATTTCAACTAGGATATTATTGACCCAATATTTTATGACATGCCAAGCAATATGTACGAAGTTGTGATAGTTTATAGATAATGAGACAACCTCTTTGGTTCAATGAAATGCCAATTCAAACTCAACTCATGGTGGATCCTTTTGAAAAGTGGGATATTTTATTTATGGGACCTATATCACCTCCATCTAGATATAAAGCTCACATATTGTCTTCACTGGCTATGTCACCAAATGGGTTGAATCCAAAGCACTTCCAAAGGCTACAGAACAATCAATAGCATATTTTCTCTATGAGGAGATCTTTTTTTGCTATGTTGTACCATGAGATATTATTACATATTAGGGGAGCCAGTTCACTTCCAAACTCATTCAGTCCATCGCTAACTAGTATCATATTTGAAATAGGATGTATACACCATACCATCCACAAGCCAGTGGCCAAGTAGAAGTTAAAAAAAGAGTTCCAAAATCAATTATATCCAAGACTATGCAGATCCATCGCAAACATTGGGCCAATAGACTTCCATAAGCTCTATGGGATTATCGTACCACATGGTGAAATACCACCAGTTTCACACCTTATGAACTTGTGTATGGTAAGCATGTATTAATTACAATTGAGCTTGAAGTGAAGAAATTAAGAACAACACTACATGTGGGATTAAACCTCTCAGAAGCATAGAAACACCACTTGGAACAAATCAATGAACATGATGAAATTTTTCAATTTCCATTACATCACACCTTGTTTTTTAGCAAAAATGGGAAAAGTGACATGACAAGTTCATTGAGAAAAATAAGTTTAAAGTAGGAGACTGGGCCCTTTTGTATGACTCAAGATTCAATGATTTCAAGGGTAATCTTTGTACTCATTGGTTAGGACCATACAAGATTGACACTATGTATGACAATGGTTCTGTAAAGTTGTGTTCCATCGATGAAGATTGGATACCTCTCATGGCCAATGGTCATTTCCTGATATTATATCAAAAACCATTGTCCAAGGATTCTTTCATTTTGTAGGTTATTGGTACAGTGGCTATGCCACTTGTACCTGCAACAAATTTATATTTGCAGAGTATTTTCAAAAAAAAATTGCTTACTTTCTTTTCTTTGCAAGTTGTTCTCAACATTTGTGTTGCATCTTACCTTTTTTCAATTATCTATTTTCACTTATTGCAGAACCATTTTGCGTACCACTTGATACAAATACTTTTTACTACATGTCCATTTCCATCTCATTTCTCACACTTCCATTTCCATGTCAATTTCTATGCCTCCACTCCATCATCCCTTTACTTCCATTCCTCCTGCACTCCTTTTGTTTCACCATACTTTCAGTTGCATCCACCATTCTTCACATGCTGTAACTTTATTTTTTTCAACTCCATCAGGCTAGTTTCTGAAGACTTTTTCTATGGAAACATCACTTCTCTTTGACATATAACATATGTTCTAGATCCTTATATCACTCCTCCACTTATCTTGCTTCAGATCCTTCTGTACCACTCTTCAGCTGCTAATTACTACAAGTCCCACACCTTTATTTTGTTTCTTGTGGATTGGCATGCTTTGATTACTACTACTTTACCACATTAATATTGCTTCATTTCAATCATATGGATTATTTTCTCGTGTGTGCCACCATCAGGGATAATTTTAAGGATGGAAATTTATATTAAAATGTAGAAACATGGTCTAATCTTACTAGTCCTTAATATGAAAAATGTAAAATGTTTGGCGATAGTTTTGTAAAAGTATTCAAATTTATAGGGATTTTATATAGATTCGATAATATTTTGGTGATTTTTAAGGTAAAATAATCTTATTCTATGGAATTTGAGCGAATCGATTTTAGAAAAAATGGAAATTGGTGAATCTTTTTTTGGGAAAAAACATAGAAAATTATCCCATTGGCAAAATTTAGCCCCTAAAATCATCTATGGCCACCATCATGACTGAATATCCTAGGTAAGTACAACGGTACATTTCTTCCTTTGCAATAAAAGCATTTGTTAAATGCAACATTATGATTTGATGTCTTTTGTACCTTCATGTAGTATCCTCTGCATGTCGAGGATGACATGTGACTTCAATTGGGGGGAATATTGACCTCACTATTACACCACCAACTCTCTCACCAATACTACTAATATAATTTACCTATTTCCATAAATGCCATCATTATTTCCCATCATATCTCTGGTTTCCCACCATATTGACATGTTTTTCCTACATCCTTTCCATATTTGGAAAATTACGAACCCTTATCTTCCTCATTGTACCATTGTCACCATTATTTATAATAATTTTCCTTGCTACCATTGTTGCAACTACTCTTTTCATTGCTACTACTCCTTGTTATGAGTCACCAATTTTTCTTTTGCAATGGGAGGCTCAGTGGTACAATATGCACCTATCACTCTAGAATAATTGCAAATAAATCCTCAGGTGCTTCAGATTTTTCAAGATGCAGGGTGGCTTGTGTATATGGAATGATTGCAAGGTTTTGATAGCACCATTTCCGTTGAGTTTTCTCAAAATATTTAACTATTGACAGTTGTGGTGTGGAGGATTAGATTTGAAGTTACAAAATAGATCATTGCTTGAGTTACAGGGTTACCTCAGACTAGTGAAAGATGGTTTGCATGGAAAATTTGGCTCCCACAGGAGAGAATTGAGGTATGGAGGAAAATGAGTTCATAGAGTATCATTGCCTCATTCATGGAAAGAAGTAGCATAATTTTTCCATAAATAATCCACTTGTGAATGAAGTCATAACCTTTTGTTTAGATATCATTTTAAGTTGTGTATGCATTTGTGGCACCGAAGGCTATTCAGCATGTCATATTACTTGTTATGATCCCTTCAAGCCATGGCTCATAATGTGAGGAATACAAGAAAACCTATTTAAACCAATGTGGAACATCATGGGTTAATTAATTTATTGTAAATTGATGCCCTATCTCATTCCAACCAAACTTGGGGAGCATTCATTCAAAATCCTCCCCAAGCCAAGAAAAAATAGGTGATAGCACATGAAGAATAAGAAAAGGAGGAGCAAGTAGAGCAAGAAAAATAATAGGCTCTAGAAGAAGGGTAGGAACAAGATGATGGAGGAAATGCAGGAGTTTTAAGAAAATGACGAAAAAGTGCTAGGTCATCAAGAAAATCAACAAAATTTCTAGCATACTCAAGAAGGAAGAGGACAACGTCCACAATGGCTCTGGAATCCATTGCAATCAATTCTAAAGGCTCTTTTATAGAAACATAAGAACCAACAATAAAAGGTACTAGTGCTACTCCACAAGAACCAGTAGCAGGGCATACAATGACTGCATATACCCTTCAAGACTCTTTTGTTTCCACACAAGAACTAGCAATAGAAGCTCATGTTGTTGCCACACAAGAACTAGAAAAATAAAGCTCTCCTGCTTCTCCACAAAACCAGTAGAAGATCCTATGGCCTCCACACCATAAGCCACTCAGGAACACAATTATGTTGTTGAAGTTCCTACTACTACTCCACAAGAACCAACAACAGAAATAGAAGAAGAATGGGAAAAATAAATTCTTTTTGAAGTAGGATACAATCCCTCTTAGGTATTCATGATGGTGAAAAAGAGAAATTCATTCTAGAAACTTCAAAGATAGTCTAGGAAATGACTAAGAAAGGATTCAACTTCATATGAATCATGCTTGGTAAGCTACATCTAAATCCTACCTATAGTACTATATCAAAGCTTTATTTCCATTTAAGGTAGAAATATAAGAAGTTAAAACATAAATTAATGCTTGCCAAGAGTATATTAAGGGAACTCGTGCCTCATACAGATATGGAAACAGTTGTCCAAGCCCTTGAAGAGAGTGTTTGGTCACCTTCTACTACACATGAAGGTGACCAAATAGTAGAAGCAATTGCTACAGATCCTGTTGCTACAAAAGTTTATAAAGAGGCTATTGCTACTGAAGTAATTCAAGTTGATAATACTAACACTTTTCATATCATTTCCAATATTATTTTTAAGTTTATTTTAGAAATCGGTGTTGGTAAAATGTATGTTATTTATATTGGTGAAACTAGTCTGCAAGCTATTAAAAAACATGTTTCTACAAAACCTACTGTTCAATTAGTAGTTATGAAAATAGAAAATGAGATTAATGATCAACCCACTATTCAAAAAGTAAGCAATGAGATAGAGGAAGTAGAAGAAACCGGGCCTATTGTTTGATCAATAGGAATTCAAATAGGGGAAGTAAAATAAAGAACGGAAATACTAATGTTGAAGGTTGAGACCACCATATGGAAGAACATTGTAGAAGCATATGGGAAATGTGTGGTCTCCTTGATTGAACACAAGAAATGGAATAACACTTTTGCGGAGTAATAGAAATATTTTTATGAAATATATAGAGATAGATGGGATGAATTTAGGAAGGAATGAAAGAAAATTTCTTATTTGGAAGAAAAAATAAAGAGACTGAAAGAATAAAAGCTGCATCTGATTAATTTGGCTCAGGCTATACTCAGCTACAAAATTCCCTCACATTTTTATGCTTTGCTTTTGTAAGATAAATACACTATGTTTACAATTTAGGCTCTATCAAAAGGAATATTACATGATTTTAAAACCCCTGCATCATTTTTGGAAACGTATTCCTTGAGTATCATAGAAGATAAGAACCTACTCTATGAATTATATCAACATGAAATTCTCATATTCCACGACATAAAATGGGATCCTAACCCATTTTTGGGTGATTTTCAATTGAGATATTTCACATCTTATGCAAGTAACCAATTCCAATGGGTTTATACATAGAACACTGTAGAAATGAATGCACATGATATTAGTCTCTAAGTCCAAGGAGAAAATAGTCAAACTATGACTATTTTTGTCATACATTGGCAGTTTATCATATCGCCAGAAAAGAGTGGTTACATTCTTGAGAATTAGTAGGAAGACATTTCTCAGTGCAAGTTGAAAATCAATTGCATAAAGATGGGATATTTACAACAATGAAATAGGATATGGAAACACATGTGTGATGAATTGAAGTACAGGGAGCCTTTTGTCTATCCTAATTTTCTTCAAGCAATAGACCAAGTGGAAAAATATACACAATGTATGATAAAATGTGGTGAAATGTGGACGGGTCTCTAATTTCATTATCCTCTAATTCAATGTCCTACACCAGTATATAGATGCCTTTATAGATGAGAACCACAGGAGGAAAAATAGTTGTGGCATCTCATTAAGAAAAAATATGGCTATCATACAAGAAGAGAATTTGGAAATCCCTCTTATAGTTTTAGCAACCTTCATTCATTTTTTGCAAAATTCTTGATTTGTATTGAGAATACTAGTTGGGGCAAACAACACCGTAGTTGGGGGAGATAATATGATCCTCATTTTCCATATTTTATACCCTTTTCCCTCATACCTACATCCCTTTTTTTCATCGCTTACCTTCATTTTTAGTATATCTTTACCCCTGCTAGCATATTACTACAAAGGTACTCCTTTTTCTCATAATGTGCATTTTTATTGAATGTTGTTGGTGTCTTAGGATGAATTTGTATGTTTCATATCTAACTCATAAGAATGAGCTTTTCTACAAAATAGGTCATTGAATGTATGTTGAAAATATTCCAACTTCTTGTTGAATCAATTGTTACATATCTGCCATATCTTAATCAATTGTTATGGATTCGTGTCTCATGAATGTTGTGTATTAGATGTTGAAAATCATCCCATTTGACTTCAATATTGCCTTTCTACTAGTCTAGGTGAATTATTACATTGTTCTAGAGGCCACTGATACCAAACCATGAGTTATGGTTGCTACAAATCCAGACTAATCATTACAAGCGGTTCGATGATGTGGTGGCAGGGCATAGGAATTTTCTATTTGGAAATTGGTGGGAAATGGGTGGTTGGATATTATTAAAAGAATTCAAACTGACTTTGAGCAATCCGCTTATTTATCTATTCTATTGAGCATCTACTAATAAACACTCGGACATTCCATCGGAAAATCACTCGAATCTTTTAATTTATGTTGTTATTTTACTATTTTATCAAACTATGTTTTACAATGGCTTGAAAATCTCTTATTCTCAGTGTGAATTAGTTAAAAGGGGTTGCACTAATATAAGGAGGTGTTTCACCTCGTATCATAGATAGATATATCGATCTAGACATTAGACCTATTCATACTTTTTATCGTGGTTTGCTTATCTAATTAATTACAATACTTTTTCTTTAAATTTCTTGTTCAATGAATTCTTGAGTTTCTAACTGTTGTGAGTGAGGGTTAAGTTTTAAAGATCTACCAATGCATGGCTCATAGGGTAAGGTCCCACTCTGGAGAGGTATCCATCGGGTTATTTAATTTATGTTCATTAGTTTAGTCTATTTCAACGTTGTTACAACTTACTTGAGTAATTTCCAGTTTGTTATAAGTTTATAGATTACTTCATATCATTGTTTGAATGTTTTATTTCATTTTCTACATATTTTTGTAGATATTTAGTTTACATTTGATAAACTAATTTCTACTTATCATTGCGTGTGTCCGCAATATTTCATCATACCGAACGTATAGTGGGTTGTCAGAATATGTTTAATTATTGAGCATTGTCTTGGTTGAATTTATTGTGTTCTTATAGATTTAATCAAATTATTTTCATTATAAGTAGAATTAGATTTATGGTTAATGCATAGACAACATGTTATATTTATATCTTAGAAACTTTTTAACTCTTGCATATATTTTTCATGCACCTCGCAAGCATACTAGCCTTGGGTTGACAATTAAATACACTAGTAGGATACCTACTATGTTTATGATAGTAAGTTATATAGCATACCTATCAGTATAAGCTATGTAATTAGGTTCCAAGTAAATATTATTGTATTTGGAGATCTAATCAATTGGAGGTTTCCCCTCAAAGAGGCAAGTAAACATTGATATCAATTCTTAATATCAATAACGGTTTTCCTACTATTGTTATTTCCATACTCTGGTTCTATTTTTTTTTATGTAGTTATATTTATGCCCATGTTTCTATGAATACTTTGTTTCATCTATTAAGGAACACCATAAGTGGTATTGGATAACTTTCTCATGTCATCGTGCACTCAAATTAAAAAAAACGTTTTTAGGATAAATATGTTTTTTTAACGTATTTAAACATTGAGATCTATTTTTCAATAGGTGAACCCACAACTGGGGAAGCATACACAAAGGAAGTACAAGTGGAAGTCATTGAGTTGGACTCCCTTGGAACCCCTATTGGAACCACTTCAAGTAGTATTTCATCAAACATAATCTACCACCAGATTTGATCTTACAGATACCTTTAGTATATTGATATCCCCCTAAAAGAACTTAAAACTTGCTTTACTTAATCCTCCCAACCTAAATACACAAGTCAACCTTTGTTCTTATAAGATTAAGAAGCTCAAGGGTAAGCATGATGGTGGTGGAAATTTCTCTAGTGAAAGGCTCTGATAAAGGTAAGCACATTGATGTGGATGAAGGTTAAAATAATGACCACTCCTTTTCTGACTATTCACACAATCTAATGCCTTTCTTACCTAAAGTTGATTTGAATAAGTTTGATGGGTTAGATATAGGAAGTTGGGTTGACAAAATGGAACACCACTTTCCCTCCATACCATAATATATAATCTATTGAAACTCTAAATCGATGTTCTATATCTATATAGGGATGTTGGCAATGGTCAAAATGGCATAAAAAATCCTCTCGGAAGTTCATTAGTTGGAAACAGTTTGTGAAATCCATGTTTATTAAATTTATCCAAGACACTAATTTTGTGGGACAACTTACTAAATTACATAAAAAAAAAAACGCTAAGGAAGACTATATTGATTCTTTTGAGAATTCGATTGTCATAATATAAAATTTAAATGATGTCTTTTTTTAGAAATTATTTATTAGTGGTCTTAAGGAAAGTTCAAGTGGAGAAGAATCACATGACTACTTGGTTGGAGGCCACTCAACTCACTCATTATGATTAAATTATGTGTTATGCCCAGTCCAAACACCCTAGTTTTTCTTTATACCCACATACAAATGTGATTTCCCCTTAGCAACATGCTCCACCACGCATCAATGTCCACAATTTGACATGGGTTGAAATGGAAAAACACCAACTCAAGGGTATTCTCTAGAACTTTGATGAAAAATATTCTTTTGGGAATAAACGCAAGGAAATTAAAGTATTTATGTCCATCTCTAAGAACATTTTTAATGATGAAGTTGATAGAGGGAATTAGGAGGACATCACCACCCCCACCTAGTTGAAGGAATTCCTTTCCCTAACCAACAATTTAAAAAACCCCAAATCTATCTTCATTTCTTGATTAATATTTCCTCTCATCAAATGTTAAAGTTGGTCGTGTCCCTTTTTCCCGTAATCTCGTCAATCTCAGCGGGCCTTGTCCTTTCCTTCATCTCTGACTGGATCTGAGCACTTCCCTTCCAACTATATCAAGCATCAGAAGTTCATTATATTAATCGATAATGGTAGAACTCATAATTTCATTTATTGTTGCATTGATAAAGAAACATAATGTTATATCCATATTATTAATAACTTTAAAATTATGATTGGCAATGGGGGATATATGAATTGTGGAGATCAATGTGAAAAAGTGAAACTTCAAATGGGTAATTATTACGTGAATAATTGCATGTATTCCATTCAAATGGGTGGTTGTGATATTATTTTGGGTATTGAATGGTTGAGAACATTAAGCCCCATCACCATGGATTTCCTATAGTTATACATGAGTTTCCAGAAGGATGGGCATTCCTAAACTCTTAAAGGTCTCAAGGCAAGCTATCCAAAAATGGCAAGTTCCCACCATATGGAAAAGATCCTAAAAATTGGTCATTCTAGCATTATTGCTCAATTCCATGCTATTGAAGACATTGAAGCTACTTCTCAGCCAATTCATCTAGAATTGTATTTAGTTTTAGATAAATACCAACATGTAGAACTTCCCCAAGAAATCTCAATCTCACATGGTGAGAATGATCATAGTATCCCATTACTACCAAGTAGCATACCACCCAATGTGCACCAGTATTGCCATCCTTTTTTCCAAAAGAATGAAACTGAAAAAATAGTCTTGGAGCTATTTGAATCTAGAGTCATCCATCCTAGTACTAGGCCTTATTCTTCCCCAATAGTCATGGTTCTTGAAAAATAAGGTGCTTGGTGCATGTGTCCCAACTTTTGAGGTCTTGACAACTTAAATATCAAAGATAAATTTCCCATTCTATTCATTAATGATATCTCATATGAGATCCATGGCTCTCATTTCTTTATGAAACTTGATCTTCTTTCCAATTATCACCAAATTCACATAAAGGAAGAAGATGTTCCTAAAAATTATTTCCATACTCATGAAGTTCATTGCAAGTTTTTGGTGTTACTTTTTGGTCTTTGCAATGCTAATTCCGCTTTTTTATATCCTCATGAAAAAAATGTTTTGACCCCTTATATGTCATTTTGTCTCAATATTCTTTGATGACATCTTAGTCTATAATAAAAATTGGTGGGAACATGTGTATCAGGTCTTACGACACCTCCATAATCACTAGTTATTCCTCAAATGTTATAAATGTTATTTTGGTATCCTAACAATGGAATATTTGGGACACATTTTGAGTGGGGAGGGTGCCCATGTTAATCCTCAAAAAATTGAGGTGGTGAAAGATCGACTTGACCCAATATTGTCAATATTTTGAGATGATTTCTTGGCCTTATAGGTTACTACAGGAAGCTTGAAAAGGACTATTATAAAAATGCAACTCCCCTCACTACCTTTCTCAAAAACAACGCCTTTAGTTGGAATCCAGATGTAAAATAAGATTTGTAGGATTTAAAAAATGATATGTATACTACCCCTATACTAGCCATTCTTAATTTGAATAACACTCATGTCTTGGAATGTGATTCCTCCAACAAAGAAATTGGGGTAGTGTTAATGCAAGAGGGATTCCCACTAGCCTTCACCAGTAAACAATTATGTGTTAGAAACTTGGGAAAATCCACCTATGAAAATAAATGATGGATATTTTTCATGCAATTGATATGTGATGTCTTTATTTGATAGGGTGTCATTTCCGTATTAAAATGCACCATCACAGCTTGAAATATTTTTTAGAATGGAGGATCTCCTCTAAGAAACAAGAGTGGGAAACTAAAATGTTAAGCTACTTATGATATTATCTACAAGAAAGGAAAGGAAAATGTGTTGGAAAATGATTTATCTAGGAATTATAAAGAGCAAGGTTCCCTAATATATTTTCCTTATATTTCCTACTATGATATTTTCTACAAGAGGTACATGAATAATGGTTTGAAGATGCCAATATAGTGCACACGATTCACCAGCTACAAGCCAACCCACACACACATCCAATATAAACTTGGTAGAATTATGAGCTCCACTATAAAGTATGTATTGTTTTTTTTAGGGATTCAACATTTAAATATATATTGTTATGTGAATTACACTCCTCTCCCACAATGGGTCATTCTAGGTTTCAAAAAACATATGAATGGATTAAGCATTCATTCCTTTTGGAAGGCATGAAGATGTACATCTATACCTTTGTGGAAAAATGTGACATTTACCAACAACACAAGGAAGAATTACTAAACAGTCCAAGAGAATTATGACCTTTACCCATTCCAACCACCATGAAGAATAACATTTCTATGAATTTCATTGTGTGGTTACCAAAATTAGGAAACAAATCAACGATCATGGTAATTTGTTATTTCCTTTCTAAGTATGCTCACTTTTGTGCCTTACAACACCCATTGAATGCCACCATAGTAGCATAAGTATTCATGGAAAATATTTTTAAACTATATGTCATGCCTAAATCAATTATGACTGATTGTGACCCCACTTTCATTAACAATTTCTAGTAGGAATTGTTTTGGCTTCAAGGTATCCAATTGAATCTTACCATAGCATATCACCCCCCAAATAGATGGCAAGTTGAAATAAGTCAACAAGTGTTTGGCATATTATTTACATTGTTTTTCCTCATACCATCAAGATTTAATGGGTCAAGTGGTTATCCCTAGAAGAATGCTTGTACAATACCACCAATCACGGTGCTACTAAAATGACCCCCCTTTGAGGTATTATATGGACAACAACCCCCATTAGTGGTCTCCTACTTACTGGTATTCTCTAAGGTATAATAGGTGGAAAACAATTGATAGATTATGTTGATATGATTTATGCCTTCAAGGAGAAGAGTCACAAGAAATTATCACCTATGTTTTACAGACTATACTCAAATGTATAGGCCCAATGGCCTACAAAATGATCTATTTCCACTGATTCTAAGTTGTTATAACATATTTCAATGTAGCCTTATCAAAATGAACATGCAAAGTTCCATTTGGATATAGCTTAAGGTCATTTTGGATGAACAAGAGCATAATATTCACTACTGCACTATCCAAAAATTCTTCATCCAATGGAAGGATGCATAGCCCAAATATGCTACATTGGAACTAGTAGAGATTAACCACCAATTTCCTTATCTCTAGCCTTAAGGAAAATGCTACTTTGTAAGGGGGGGGGAATGTTAAGGTCCCTTCGTAACTCCCCTAGTTAGGATAATAGGTTGTTACTTAATGTGTTTTGGCATATCTATTAAATAAGGCCCATGAGGTAACATAGTGTGAAATCAATAAATGTAAGTTGGCCTTATTAACAAAGGTCCATCAGTTATTGGTTAAGGCCTCACTAATGAAGATCCACTAGGTGGTTAGTATTTTGGTCAATTAGAAACTAATATATAGTAGTAGAATATATATAATAAAGTTCCAATGGATTATTATTTTATTTGGATCTATCATCGTTTAGGTGCTTCCCCTAGAAGACGCAAGTGAGAATTTAAATAAATTTGGATACCAATAAAGGTTTGCTTATTTTTTTTATTTCCATACATCGATTCTATTGATTTTATTTCCACAATAATATTTCCATATATCTTTCTCTAGGTATTATGTTTAAACTATCAAGGAACACCACATGGGGGACTCTATTGAGCTAATCAACATGCCTAGGGAATATTAAGGTTATAAATGTAAAATGGACCCCAACGACAAATGCGATAGAATTGTCAAAGGTGTAGGTATGCCATTAATATCTCATTTTGGAGAGGATGGTCACAATAGGGTGAGTGCAAGATAATGATAGTCTCTCATGATGCGTTAGTGGCAATGAAAACATGGAAAATGTTAACAATCTATTAACTTGGAGGGATTATTCAAGGTACTTTTACAATGAATTTGAATATGGTGTAAAAAGTTGAAACATAGGAAATTGAATTAAGTTTCTGAATATACAACTTTTATTCATATGTATTGTGAATAACTATGTGAAATTCTATTTTTTATAATAGTGGTATGTTATTTTTCCAACAAAATATAAGGTATATGTCTCCATTCGTGCAGGTGTTGAGTACCTCAACGATGGATTTTCATTCCAAAAACTTGTATAATTGTAGAGAACACATTTTTCTAGTGCAGTGTATATATATATATATATATATATATATATATATATATATTGAAATTATGAAAGTCAATATATCCTTGAAATTAGAAGGCCTTTTGTTCGTGCAGGCTAAGAGTGTCTTAACATGATCAAAAACATTTTTTTTTAATCATAAATATCGGTCTCTTCTAGTATTTATAGAAGAAATAAAAGAGGTATGTATTTAAGGATTTTGATATATGCAGAGACAAAAATAGATTGTAAATAGTAAACAATAATAATTAAAAAAAAAAACTATATATTTGAAATATGCATAGATGACTCTATCTATGTTTGTAGTTTCATCAACAACAAAATTTTGTATCCTATAGAAAAATAACATCAAAAACAAAGATATAGAGAGGTAATTACAAAAATGGTTTTTTTTTTTTTTTTATCTATTTGCAAACTCAACCACTAATTTTGTCCTCTCGAACCTAAATCTGAGGCAACCAAGTCAACATATATGTATGATAAATTTGTCAATCCCTCCCAAAACATTTTGAATTCAAAATAATTCACATGTTCTCTAGGAACATGAACGCATTCCTAAGAGTGTGCACATGCTCTAGGAATGCACACACATGCTCCTATATCCTATTTATTATTTTCCATTACCCTCTCTCTCTCTCTCTCTCTCTCTCTCTCTCTCCCCTACATATATTCCTCTCTCCCCCACACTTTGAGTCCCCCTCCCTCTCTCTCCCCTACTCTCCTACCTTTCTCTCTTTACCTCTCTCTACCTCCCTTCCCTGTTTATCTCTCCCTTCCTATCACATACAATATATTGTGAATTTTGAGGGTCCCCTACTCATACTCCCAATCAATGTAGAGCTTTGTATGCTCTCACCAATAGATTGGATCATTCCACATTCAAAGTCAACGAAACTACTCAAGGGTTTGGAGGAGGTTGTAGAGGTGGAGGAAATATCAAGGGAGGATAGACTAGTGGATGAGGACCAGTTTGTTGCTACAACTGTGATGAGAAAGGGTATCTTTCAAAGGATTGACCGCTTCTAATAATATCATGGTGTGGACATTGTAGAAATAATACCCACTCCATCAAAGATTTTCTGGATCTAATTTACAAATGGGAAGATCACATAAGGAAAAGAGGATACAATTTGATAAATTTTGATCATAAACCTATAACTGAGGGAAGAGAACCCAATATTAACATTGCCACTAGAGGAGGAACCAAGACTAGTGTTGATATTGAAAATCCTCATCAAGTCAATATTTAAAAGGTGGTCTCGGAGAATACCAAGGACGATCATGTAAGGAAGAAGAAATTACTTAAGGATGCAGTGGAAATATTCGGACAACTGTCTAGTTATGCAATTCTTGATGTTGTAGAACCAAGTTTTAAGACAAACCCTCACCAACCAATAATTTCTAGAGAACCTCTTACTCAGACGGAGCCCCCTGTTCAGTCACAAAAGGTTGTTGATTTGTGGTTACAACTATGTTTCTACATATTAGACGATGAACGACTTACTGGGAAGTCATGAGACACAATCAAAAGGTCCTTGGGAACCGAAGGAAATCCAAAAGAGTCCATTTCCACTAAACTTCTAGTAAGGAACAAAAGTAGGATACAAAGAAGAAAGAGGAGAACTAGAAGAGAATTCTAGTTGAAATTTCACCTGGATGAATATGAGATGAGGGATGTTATGTTGCACTTGGGATTTGATGTCAATATCTTGCCAAAGAAGACATGGGAAGTGATGGAAAAAAAATGAACTATTTTATTCTCCGATACAGTTATGGATGATGAAACAATACTGCATTTATTTGGTAGGACGACTGAAAAATGTTGAAGTGGATTTGGATGATGTCAAATCAGTGACAAACTTCTAGGTCATCGAAATAATGGGGGACAAAGATCTGTACCCATATCTATTAGGAATTGATTGGGCCTATGAGAACTATGTTATAATAGATCTTGTTAGAAACACAGGATCGCAGAGCAATAAAATAAAACAAATGTGGAAATAAAACACAGAAGATACACAATACAATAAAGACACAGATATATGTGGTTCACCCAGTGTGGGCTATGTCCACAAGAGAAATTTCCAGTTCCTTCCCTTTTATTATCCAACAAAATGAAGGGATACAACCTACAACACACTTGCTATAACTTTCTCTTCTTTATCTCACAGTCTCCTCTCCAAGAATACAATATTCGCAATGATACATACCCGCAATACAATTCCCTCATAATAGAGTGTTTCCTTCTAGGGAAAAAAAAACCTAACATAACTTCTACCATCAGATATGAGACCTTATAATGAATGGTCCAAATTTAATATGAAATTACAATACACATTTACAAGACAATTTTTCCTTCGGCGGCTCGCTTTCCCCTAGACCCCGCGGGGGAGAAATCCCCCCCTTCAACCCCCATACGTGGAGGGGTGTACAATATTCCTAGGTGTATAGTCTTCATGGGGTATAAAAATAGCAGAAAACAAAGACCTATGAATCAACAAGATAATCACGCTCCACAACCAACAATCTCCCACTTGGATATTGATCTCAATGAACTCAACCGATGTTGTATCTGTTGGACTATGATCCTTCTTGGACCTGGAAAATTTCTCATCTTCACCTTCGTTCTTGAAGACCAACTGAAACTGATAAGGAATTCATTTTATCCCTTGTTACTCCCTTTTTTAACATGTCTGCAGGACTCTAGGGGAGGCAGGTGTGGGGGGGATTCTTTACGAACCCAGGGGAAAAACAGTGTCTTGTTATCACTAGAATATAGGGACAGATACCAACAACAAATATGAGGCCTACGCTCTTTTAAAGGGTGTTCAAATGGCCCATGCCAAGGGAATATGAAAGCTTGTTGTCCTAGGAGACTCTCTTACCATAATAAGACTGATGGTCAAGGGAACAAAACCCAAAGATCTTAGCTTACAGCAAGTCCTGGACAGAACCAGGTTGGACTCCAAATAAATCAATCTCACCTTCTTTCACATCCTTCGAGGCAACAATAGAGAAGTAGACAAGTTGGCCAATGTAGCTATAGGGAAAATTCTTGGCACGCTATGCATCAACGGTGTCTCAACCCCATCCACCTTGTATTAATGAGATCCCAAGAGAGAACAAATCCTAGTCAAAGGAGCCCCTTCCCATGGGGTTTAATCATACCTCACAATCACATGGCTAGGAACAATGACAGCCCCACCCAAGAGTGGAGAAAAGGGAGCTTCCTCACTCACATTAGTCAGGGCCCACCAGTCGCTTGCAATAAAAATCATGATAATGATGGGTGGACGCTTTCAGTCATCCATGTGACCACCTTTTGGTGCACCATATGGCATGTGCCACAGGAATATCCTCTCCCCTGAGCGCATAAGATGGCCTCACCTCCAAGCAGGGTGAAATATCTTTCTCGCATGGGAAATCAGGTTTACCCGTCTCGCCTGTGTGGATTTGATGTTCGGGATTCTCACCTCCCATGTTGGTTTAGCACCCCTGATGTCAGTTTCATTTCCATGGAGTCGGCCGGTACACAGTACATGAATCCTCCCACAAACCCGCAGGATTTCTCGTCATTCCCCTCCTCAACAAGCATGCTTTTGTCCTTACGTTGTAGTTGGCCCCCGTAGGAAATCCCCTCTGCTAATTTATCTCGTCGGATCCTCTTGGTTCTTATATCGGCCTTCTCACCACCTTCCAGGAATTCCAGAATCCCTTAGTGAGTCTTTTGGGTCAATTGGAGCTTGGAATTTCTCGTTTGCAAAGCCAAGTTTTTCTTTCTTTCCCTACCCCTGCCCTCCCTGCCTCTCAGTCACCCCCCATCGCATTAGTTTTTCCACTTGGGCCATATGCAGAACCCACAAGAGTTGGCCAAGTCCAACCTTTCTTCTAGAGACAGTGAAATGTCGTAGGTGAATGTTGTGCAGGAAGACTCGGACACCTGGCCAGAAGACAATTGGGAGCCCGAATGTGGAGGATGCAACAATCTACGAGAGCAATTGGGAGTGTTGAGTGCCAACAGGGCGTTCGAGCTGGAAAATTTATTTCAACACCGTTTCTTGATCAGTAAGCTACAGGATGAAAGCGATGCACAGAGAAGCCAAATTGATACTCTACAGCACAGGCTAGATCAACTAGATGACACACAACCCCCAACAAACAACTTAGAAGCTCAACAAGGCTACTCAAGGAACGTCCAGTTCAATTCAATTAACCAGGTGCCATATTTGAATGAGCCTCTCCCGGACTTCAGAAGGAACGTGCAGCAATCCAAGGAAAATAAGAACATCTAAGCTAGTCTCCCCTTTCTCTCTAACTGCTCTATGTATTGTCGTTTCATGTTTTTAAGCGACTCCTTCTGCAGAATATATGTAGGAATCTCTCCACACCGTATTTTTGTAAGCAAAAGGGGAATTATGAACATCCCATTTCTGTAACCATTCTCTCAGAGAAGAACCCAGACATAGTCCTCCATGACTGGTTTTTTTTGTAATCTTCAGTGGATTTATCCACACCAATCAATATATCTTTTCCAGTTCTTGTTAAAAAAAAAAAACATGTTTGCAGGATTTTGGCTAGTATGTATCTTTTCCAACTTCAAATGTCCATCTTCCAAGATGGATCATATGAAATGATACATGAATTGTATATACTTAGTATTTGAATGGAAGGCTAAGTTATTTTCAAGATCAATGGAACTCTCACTATCATAGTAAAACCTATTATTATTCTGCTTCTTTCCCAATTCCTCCATAAACCTATGTAACCAAATCATTTCTTTACTAGCCTCTATAGAAGAATCATAATCTCCCTCTGTTGATGAAAGAGAAACAACCTTATGTAGTTTTGAAATCCAACTTATTGTTGTTCCACCTACAATAAAAACATACCCTATGGTGCTCCTCCTAATATCTTTATCACCTTCCATATATGAATCAACATATCCCTGTAGAACAGTGTTTGAACCTCCAAAACATAATGCATGAGTAGAAGTACCTTTCAAATACCTGAGAATCCATTATTGAAATGGACACTTACACTGAGAGGGGGGGGGTGAATCAGTGTCACAAAAATTTGGACAAATTTCCACTTTTCATAATTTAACTGAACAACATATATTTATTTCATTTTCTCAACCAATATATAAAAGAATAAATATTTTATTTATTTATTTAACTTGAATGAATACATAATATAAATATTTTAATATCTTCAAATTCAATAAAATATGAGAGACCCATCTTGTAGTTCTCAGATCCAACTGAGAAATGAGGAATCCAACCCTCATAACAAGTCCCAACTTGTTGATCTCAGAGCCAACTGAGATGTGAGGAATCCAATCCTCATACAATACCCAACTTGTAAACAGGCACCAACCTAATAAAATGAAACTTCATTCAATCCATTATATATAAATATATATACTTCAACAAATTCAACCACATTTATTCTCACCATTCTTTCTTGTTTATATAGTCTTCCAACTGGTGTGAATTTGAAGTGAATTTGAATTATTTCATCTTTTGATATTGAACCATTGTACCTTTTCATTTAAATGATAATATTAAAATTTAAATAATATCATTTTTCCTTTTATCCTTTATTCATAATGCTTATGATTTAACTCTCTTAATCATGACTGTGTGTCGATTCTTTTGTCTTCATGAGTTGATCACAGACATGGATCGACTTGTTATATCATTATCATGCTTCTGCTACATCCTCAATTCGTCAACATATCATATTCAATCTTTCACCTATTCTCTGTATTGTTATGGTGTTAATTCTTTGTCGAATTACAAAGATCATATCTGTTTGAGGCCCTTCCTTCAAACCATTTCCATATGACCATAGGCACAGAACCATGAGATTATTAATTTAAGTGTTGCCTCTTCTTTTACCCTTATTTATTTATTCCATACGACTGCGGGTGGTGACCAAGCGCTAGGCCAAGTGAGTGCTTGATCACTTATCGATCACGTTTTAATGTCACGGTGAGATGGATGGTTCTCATTTACTTTGGAACTTCATCCTTCACGACTTCCAAACTATGTAATATTTCAAATCTATCAAAGAAGATTTCGTCGAAGTAGATCGGATGGTCAATATTTTATTTGCACGATGAACAGTTCTCATTCACTTCGGAACTTCAGCTATTCGTGGCTCCTGAACTCTGGAGTAGCAATTCCTCCGAAGTGATTACCTACCGAATAAGTCATAAAGCGGTGGTGACCTCTTGTTGTCAATTAACACCTCCACTTACGCTATCCTTCCACTATGCTTGATCATCGGTTGAGAATGCTCCCGAAGTAGATCACCGGTTAGCATTACTTCATGATTTATGCTTACTCTATTTTTCCATTGTACTTGATCAACAGTCGAGAACGCTCCTGAATTACATCAACGGTTAGCGTTAACTTCATCCTTCGACGCTTCGGGCAGTCACTGGTGTTAGAAACTGGTTTCCCCCGAAGTACATACTCTAGAAGTGACGTAACTTGTTGACGTCACTATTGACTTGGCACTGGATGAGTGGTTTCCACGTGTCACTTAGATTCGTGACTTACATGTACCTAAAATGCCAATTTCATATTAACACTTGTCATCATCTATGTGTGCCACGTGTCCTTGCTGACGTAGTCAATCTGATGTGGATCTCATCATGTGGCACATGTTCTTCTCCTGGATCTAATGGTTTTCCTAAATACTGAAATGTATCTCAGATCGACGACTGAGAGTGACTTCCTTATTCAGCGCTTCGGGTGAATTTACATGTTCTCAACCCATTTTCACCGAAGTGGTCAGCATCAAAGTTGACCACTATTCTGATCCAACGACCATCATGTATTTTCCAGATCCAATGGTCCTCATTTACTTCGAGACTTCGAGGCTCTAACCTTTGTCTTTGCTTATCCTATCCTTCCACTTTATATAGATCGGATGGTCAATATGACTCCCGAAATATTTCTCATATCGAACGACTCATGTCCCCTTCGGAACATTTGTGTCTTACACTATCCTTCCTCTTTACTCGATCCAACAGTCGGTATATTATGTGAAGTGTTCCTTGGATCAGATGACTCATGTCCACTTAGGGACTTCGATCTTCGGGTAATCTTTCCTGTTCTAGGCTTCTTTTCTCTGAAGTAGTCAACATCAGAGTTGATTGTTGTTCTACTCAACTTTAATCCAACAGCTAAATATCTTCTGAAGCTCCTTCTTCAGATCTGTCAGTTGAGATCTAATTCTTCTGACTTCCCCTCGATTTGACAGTCCTGATTTGTCTCGAAATCTAGATCAACGGACATGATTATTTTCCTTCTTTATGTAGGTTTCCCCTATGATCCAACGGTCGGGTTTGCATCCAAATTCTGGATGAATGGCTCCCGTTGCTTGATATTTTATAAAGGTTTCCCTTGTTCAGTAAGGTTTTCTTCCTGTGGGATTTATGAATCCCTATCTTTCTTGAGCTTTGATCATAGGATCATTGTTGATCCTATCGTGATAAACAATAATCACAAATTGCTTCATCCATAAGGTGATTTTATTCTATCGATCTTTAGCATAACTTTCCTCTTAAGATTAACCTTGTTGCTCTGCTGCATTCTCTTTCCATCATTTACTCTTCATTACACATGGATAGACCTTATTGGTCATCCTAACACTAATTCCAACTGTATAACTATTCATGATTGATTCACGTTTCCATCATAACAACTTATCATGACTGTTGACATCAATGACAATATATCCAAAAATCTCCCCCTTTTTCATTAAGGGCAACACACTAACTTCATACAAAAACTCCCCATGTGATGATTCTTCTCTCCTCTGAAGTTACTCTCCCCCTTTGACATTAATGGAAAAGGGTTGCTCCCCTTATGATCAATCTCTTTCTATCTGCATGTTGTTGACCAAAATATGAACTTGGGTAACTCCCCTGTAATCATGCTCTTCCTGCCATAATTGAATGACCTCCCCTGTCAATCTTCTCTCTTTTCCTCTTAATGATGTCCCCCTTTGTTTCTAAAGGGGTAGCTCTTCCTAACAAGGTATCTTCCCTTGTCAATTTACTAATTGTTTATCTCCGTCCATTGGTATATTTGTGTTCAAATAAGTAGTCTTCTTGATACCAACTTGTAGTGATACCCATTTGTAGTAATCAAATCTTTCAAAACTTAATCTAATTACTTTCTTATTTAATAATAAAAATACTCCTCCTGAGTTTTTACTAAATTTCATTTTTCAAATAGAACAAGAGTATGAATCTTACTGATCTTTTTGATCTTCTTCTTATTCTTCTTTGATATTTCACAGGAATATCAATTGAGGATTGTACCAATTGATTTAATACCAATTTTGTTATCAATTGATATTTGTTTGAATGATACTCCTTGAACTTCCCTGCTACCTTTATTTTTCCTCTTCTCCCCCTTTTTTTTATTACAAAAATGACAAAAATAATATTTTCTTGCTCCTTTTGAGGTCATGCTCCTCCTAAGGTGATGCTTCTCTTTGTCTACTTTTCTTCTTCTTGTGTTCTACCACTAACCCTACCAATATTTTTCTTTTGACCACTAATCTATAGATAGTCAAGATTTTCCATATGTTATTTTTAAAAACTCTTGGCATGATCCTTTGATTTTATAGAAACCAATTTAAACTTCTTTTTGTATTTTCTTTCTTTGGCTAACAAATTATGACATCATCAGAATTTGATATTGTCCCATATTTCTATAGGAACTTCATTTTCTTGGGATTGATTTATTTCATATTTAATTTCACATTCTTTATTAGGACCTTCGCCCATCATGTTCTTATTATTAATTTCTTCATTTTCAGGTGTAATATCATCTTTCTTGCTTTCTCCTTCAGATGTTCTTCTCCATATCTCTCTATGAGATATTCTTCTTTTTGGATCTTCTTTTTCTAATTGTGTTTTTGGAGATTTGTCATCTCCTTTCTTCTTCCAACTTTTATTAGGTTTTCTCACTGACTTGAATGACTTATTTAAGGATTGACTTTTTGAAATCATGTTGCTTTGGGATTTGTGCCCAAACCTATCATAGTTGTAACATATCATTGTATGACAAAATTTTGTTGTGTGCCCAAAAAAAATGCATCTCCAACATCTAATTGAGTTTGTGGATTTTCTTGTATATCCTTTCTCTAGTTTCTTCCAGTCCATTGCTTTATGGCCAAAGTTATTACAAGAAAAGCAATAGCCATTGAAGGTGTTTCCATTCTTGATTTTATTTTGGCTTGAGAGATCTGTCATTTGATTGTATTCTTCATTTTTACTTCTATAGCTTCCTTCCTTAACAAAGTTCATGGCTTGTTATCGGTTTGTGATTGCACTGTTTCCTTTTGAGAAGGATGATCTATTCCCGTGTTTGTAAATGGTGCTCCACTTGTCACTGTATTCTTTCTTATTGTATCCAAGACCATTTTTGTCATCAACTGATCTTTATCTCTTCCAAATATTATCTAGGATAGCTGAGCTATTCTGGAAATTGACAATCTTATTTGTCTTTTCATTCATCTTTTTGAGATTGACTATTTCTAACTTCAACATGTGACATAATTCTTCATTTTTAGTCAACTGAATCTTCAGGGCTTCTTCCACTTCCTTAGCATGTTCAATTTGAGTCTTTACATTGATGACTATTTCTTATGTCTCATCCAAGACTTCTTTGAATTTAATATTTTTGTCATATGTCTTCAATTCTTCCATATCTTTTGTTAGATCAAAAATTTTAGTTTTCAATATTTTGATTTCTTCCTCGTACTCTAGCTGAATCCTTTTGAGGTTGATGGATTCTAATTCAAACATTTGGCATGATTCTTCCTTTTTGTTTATTTGTATCTTCTGGGATTCTTACTTTTTCTTAGCTTATTCAATTTGAGTCATTAGATCTGCATTAGTACTTTCATTTATCTTTTTGAAGTTGATGTTTTCCAATTCCAACATGTGGTAAGAATTTTCTTTCCTTGTTAATTGGATCTTCAAAACTTCTTCACTTTCTTTATTTTCCTCAAGTTGAGTTTTTATATTGTTAACCAATTCTTTTGTTTCTTTTAGTACTTATTTTCTTTTTACTGTCATGTGTCTTTAATTCTTCCATCTCTTCTGTTAGATTAGTAACTTCGGTTTTCAATCTTTTGATCTCTTCTTCTTTGTTTTCTAACTGAATCTTTTTCTCATGCTCTTCATGGTTAGATTCATCTAACTGTTGAAGTAGGATCATTTCTTTCTATTGAAGTTTCTCTAACTCTTATAGAGTGCACATAGTTGTGTACTCAATATTGTCAAAAGCCTCCACATGAACTTTAATATGCATATAATTTCCTGGTACCAAACGAATCTCTCCTATTGCTACTGCAACATCAGTTTTAAGATTATATAATTTTTCTTTAGTGATTACTGAGGTATGCCTAAATTCCTTGATGAGGTTGCCTTCCTCATTGTTGACTAAGGTTTGCATCAAATACTACATTTCATTCTGATTAGAAATCTCTTTCTCTATATTATGTTCTTCAATCTAATTGCAATTTTCCTTTTCTTTATCTTGTTCCTTATCTTGATAAGAATTCTCTTCTTATGAGTTTTGTTCTTTATTCTGATAGGTATCCTCTTTATCCGAGTCTTGTTCCTCACTTTGATAGGATTTATCTTCTTCTTGTGTTTCATTCTGATAACAATTTTCTAGTTGGAGCAATAATTCTTTAGCAGAATTGTAGTGCCTCATATTTTCTTTGACTTGGTCTGACAATCCATCATGGATTTCTTTTAAGGCTACTGAATTGTTTCTCCTTACTTCCTTTGCATTTTTGGTTTTTCTCTTTGAAGTAGTTAAGTGCCAAGGATTACTTACTATTGAATCCCAAACTCCAGATCCTCTTGACTTTAGATATATTTTCATTTTTTCCCTCCATGATGAATAATTTGTTCCATCAAATAAGGGAGCTTCATTTGTGGAGATGACAATTTGTCTACCCATTTATTCTGAATCTACCTTCCAGTGTTTAAACTGTGTTGAAGGCACTTGCTCTGATACCAATTGTTGAAATTGACACTTAACACTGAGAGGGGGGGGTGAATCAGTGTCACAAAAATTTGGACAATTTTCCACTTTTCATAATTTAACTGAACAACATATATTTATTTCATTTTCTCAACCAATATATAAAAGAATAAATATTTTATTTATTTATTTAACTTGAATGAATACATAAGATCAATCTTTGAATATATTCAAATTCAAGCAACTATGAGAGACCCAACTCTCTATTACAAGACCCATCTTGTAGTTCTCATATCCAACTGAGAAATGAGGAATCCGACCCTCATAACAAGTCCCATCTTGTTGATCTCAAATCCAACTGAGATGTGAGGAATCCAATCCTCATACAAGACTCATCTTGTAAATGGGCACCAACCTGATAGAATGAACCTTCATTCAATCCATTATATATAAATATATATACTTCAACAAATTCAATTACATTTATTCTAACCATTCGTTCTTGTTTATATAGTCTTCTGACTAGTGTGGATTTGAATCATTTCATCTTTTGATATTGAACCATTGTACCTTTTTCATTTAAATCATAATATTAAACTTTAAATAATATCATTTTTCCTTTTATCCTTTATTCATAATACTTATGATTTAACTCTCTTAATCATGACTGTGAGTTAGTTCTTTTGTCTTCATGAGTTGATCACAGACATGGATCGACTCATTATATTTTTCTCATGCTTCTGATATGTCCTCAATTCGTCAACATATTATATTCGATCATTCACCTCTTCTCTATATTATTATGGTGTTAATTCTCTGTCGAATTACAAAGATGAAATCTGTATGAGGTGCTTCCTTCAAACCATTTTCATATGACCATAGGCGCAAAACCACGGGCTTATTAATTTAAGAGTTTCCTCTTCTTTTACCCTTATTTCTTTATTCCATATGACCGTGGGTGGTGACCAGGCGCTAGGCCAAGCGAGTGCTTGATCACTTTTCAAAATCAATGATCATGTTTTAATGTCATGATGAGATGGACGGTTCTCATTTACTTCGGAACTTCATCCTTCCTGACTTACAGCCTCTCTAATCTTTCAAATCTCCTGAAGCATATTTCCCCAAAGTAGATCGGACAGTTGATATTTTATTTGCATGATGAACAATTCTCATTCACTTCAGAAGTTTGGTTATTCATGGCTCCTGAACTCTGGAGTAGCAATTCCTCTGAAGTGATTACCTACCGAATAAGTCATCATAAAGCAATGGTGACCTCTTGTTTTCAATTAACACCTCCACTTACGCTATCCTTCCACTATGCTTGATCATCGGTTGAGAATTCTCCAGAAGTAGATCAACGGTTAACATTACTTCATGATTTACACTTACTCTAGATTTCCACTGTACTTGATCAACGGTCAAGAACTCTCTTGAATTATATAAACGATTAGCGTTAACTTTGGCCTTCAATGCTTCTGGCAGTCACTAGTGTTAGAAACTAGTTTCCCCTGAAGTACATACTCCCGAAGTGACATATCTTGTTGACGTCACTGTCGACTTGGCACTGGCCGAGTCGTTGCCATGTATCACTTAGATTCGTGACTTACACATACCTGAAATGCCAATTTCATCTTGACAGTTGTCATCATCTAATTGTGCCATGTGTCCTTGTTGACATGGATCTCCTCATGTGGAACATGTTCTTCTCCTAGATCTAACAGTTGTCCTAACCCCCGAAATGTATCTCAGATCGATGACTAAGAGTGACTTCGTTCTTCGACGCTTCGAGTGAATTTACATGTTCTCAACTCATTTTCGCCGAAGTGGTGAGCATCAAATTTGACCATTATTCTAATCCAACGACCATCATGTATTGTCCATATCCGATGGTCCTCATTTACTTCAGGACTTTGGGGCTCCAACCTTCATCTTTTCTTATCCTATCCTTCCACTTTATATATATCATATGGTCAATGTGACTCCCAAAATATTTCTCAGATCAGATGACTCATGTCCTCTTAGAAACATTTGTGGCTTACATTATACTTCCACTTTACTCGATCCAATAGTTGGTATACGATGTGAAGTGTTCCTTGGATCTGACGACTCATGTCCACTTCGGGACTTCGGCCTTCGGGTAATCTTACCCGTTTTGGGCTTCTTTTCTCCGTAGTAGTCAGCGTCAGTTTTGATTGTTGTTCTACTCAGCTTTAATCCAATGGATAAGATATATTCTGAAGCTCCTGGTTCAGATCTTTTAGTTGAGATCTAATTCTTTTGAATTCCCCTCGATTTGACGATCCTGATTTGTCTCGAAAACTACATCAACGGAAAATATTTTTTCCTTATTTACGCAGGTTTCCTCTATGATCCAACGGTCGGGTTTGCATCCAAATTATGGATGAATGGATCCCGTTTCTTGATCTTTTATAAAATGTTTCCCTTGTTCAGTAAGATTTTCTTCATGTGGGATTTCTGTAGCACTATCTCTCTTGATCTTTTCTCATAGGATCATTGTTGATCCTATCGTGATCAACAATAATCATGAATTTCTTTAGCCTTAAGGTGATTTTCTTATGCCGATCTTTAGCATAATTTTCCTCCTGAGATTAACCTTGCTTCTCTGTTGCATTCTCTTTCCATCATTGACCCTTCATTACACATGAGCATACCTTATTGGCCATCTTGACACTAATGCCATCTGTATAATTATTCATGACTTATTCATGTTTCCATCATAAAAACTTATCATGACTGATGACATCAATGACAATATTTCCAACATCCACTTTATTCCCTCCCAATGTTCTTTACCTGGATTGTTCATATACCTTCTCACAACTCTGACTGCATGTACAATAGTTGGTCTTGTGCAAACCATCCCATACATCAAGATGCCAACTACTAATGAATAAGGGAGCCTGGACATGTATTCTATCTCCTCCTGTGTCTTGGGACACATTTCCTTGGTTAATTTGAAATGGTTGGCCAAATGTGTACGAACTGGTTTTTCATTCTGCACTCTAAACCTCTCCAACACCTTCTTTATGTACTCACCTTGAGACAATTTCAATTTGTGATTTTTCATGTCTCTTGTTACTTTCATACCAAGGATTTTATTTGCAACACCCAAATCCTTCATCGCAAATTAATTAGCTAATTTTTTCTTGAGCAAATTTATATCCTACATATTAGACCTTGCAACTAGCATGCTATCTACATAAAATAGCAAGATAATATAGCTTCCATTTTCTATCATTTTAAAATAAACACAGTGATCAAAATGACATCTACTATAATCGTGTTTTTTCATAAACCTATCAAAATTCAAATACCACCACCTTGGATCTTGCTTAGACCATACAAGCTTGTATTCAACCTGCATACCAAATTTTCTTTCCCTTTGACCTCATACCCCTATGGTTGTTGCATATAAATATCCTCATCCAAATCCCCATGGAGAAAAATTGTTTTTACACCTAATTGTTCAAGAAGCAAATATTCTACTACCACAAGACTTAAAATAGTCCTAATTGCAGTCATATTAACAAAAGGAGAAAACATTTCATCAAAATCTATATCTTTCTTTTGTGAAAACCCCTTTACAACAAGTCTATCCTTGTACCACTTTTTCCCTCCATATTCTTCCTTTAACTTGTAAACCCATTTATTCTACAATGCTCTTTTCCTGTAGGCAATTGAAACAAGTCCCAAGTCTAGTTATTTACCAAGAAATCCATTTCCTTTTTCATGCCTTGCTCCCACTTCTTTTTGGTGTCTACCTGCATTGCCTCTTCATAACATTCTAGTTCATCAGAATCGGTCAACAATAAATAATACAATGAAGGAGAGTATTGTTCAGGGGGTTTGCTTAACTTGATAGATCTTATAAAAACACTTGCAGGAATTTGAGGTACCTATTGCTCTTGTTTTTATACATTTTGATTTTTTGGTACTTTTGGAATTTCTTTTTCAGTGATCTCATCAAGCATTGTGTATTATGGTTTTTCTTCTTCCTATTTCCATCCCTACAATTGATATTTATACATGACCTTCCCATTGAATATGGCATCTCTAATCATAGTGATTTTGTGTTTTTAATAATCCCATAAGATATAACCAACATCATTAACACCATATCCAATAAAGGTACACTTCTTGGATTTTGCTTCAAGCTTTGTTCTATTTTATTTTTCAATATGGACAAATTCTTCACAATCGAAAGTCTTCAGAAATGAATAGTTTACCTTTCTACCTGTCACATGCCTCCTATGGAATGCCACCATCCAAAGAACTTGAAGGTCCTCTTTTTATCAAGTAAACAACAGTATCTACAACATCTGCCAAAAACTATAAGGGTAACTCTACATACAATATCATACTCCTTGCACGCTCCATGATTGTCCTGTTCATCCTTTCTGACACACCATTTTCTTGTGGTGTTCCTGGAACTATCTTCTCTCTACGAATCCCATGGTATGGACAATAATCATCAAACTCTTTGTTGCAGTATTCAATTCCATTTTCTGATTTGAGACACTTCAACCTTTTTCCTGTCTCATTCTCAACCAAAGCTTTCCATTTCTTAAAAGTATCAAAAACATATGATTTTTGTCGAATGAAATAAACCCAAGTTTTTCTAGTTGCATCATCAATAAAAGTAACATAATAACAAGATCCACCAAGAGATGATACTTGAGTTGGTCCCCATACATCTGTATGCACAAGATCTAACTTTTCATTCTTCTTTACCTTTCCAACTCTGAGAAATATGACTCGCTTATGTTTTCCAAAAACACATTGCTCACATAAATCCAAATAAATTTTTTTAATATTTGGAAACAAATTTCTTTTGTGTATTATATGCATCCCCTTCTCACTCATTTGTCCAATCCTATGATTCCACGGTGTTGTATCCACTCATGTAGAAGCTAAAGATATATAAGAGTCAGTATTACCAGAACATAAATACAATGTACCTGTATTCTCTTCGTTTTCTATCACCAGTGATCCTTCAGTGACCCTCCATGCCTTATCTGTAAATATAGATATACAACCTTCAATTTCCAACTTCCCTATTGAAATTAAATTTTTCCTTAGATCTAGAACATGTCTTACCTCTTTCAACAACTATTGGTTTCCATTCCTTTTTTTATTTTTACATTTCCCGTTCCAACAATTTTGCATGGTGCATCATCACCCAAACAAACCTGTCCAAAATAACCTTGAAAATAATATATAAAATGTTTCCTATGGGGTGTGGCATCAAATGAAGCCCCTAAATCTACTATCCAAGACTCAAAAATATTATCTACAGAAAGAATCAAAGCATCTTGTAACACATCACCTATTACATTTGCTTCCTAATTTTTCTCCTATTGTCCATCTCTTTGTTTCTTTGGAGCTCTGCAGTCTTTCTTCAGATGTCCTTTCTTCCCACAATTCCAACACTCTATCTTTCCTAGTCTGCATTTGGATCTTCCCTTCTTATAATTCTCGCGGTTTCATGAGCCCTTTCATCTATCATTTTTTCTTCCCCTGTTATTCATGTTTAACGCATTACCCGATGTCTCACATGTGCTTTTCCATCACATTTCCTCCCTAAGGATAAAACCAACAACATCATCAAATTTTAAAGTGTTTGAACCAGAGAAAAAGTTACTTACAACCATGACAAATTCGTTCCATCTTTCTGGAAATGAGAACAAGATTAGAAGAGCCCTGACCTCATCATCAAATTCCACTTTTATAGAAATTAGTTGATTAGTAACTGTATTAAATCCATTTAAATGATCTACAATAGACCCACCTTCTAACATCTTCATATTAAATAATCTCTTCATTAGAAATACATTATTGGACGTCAAGGGTTTTTCATACAGTTTATCCAATGTGTCCATCAGCTCCTTCGTTGTCTTTTCTTTCGAAATATTGAAAGCCATCAATGTTGTCAGGATCAAATTTATCATTCCTAGTGCCTTTCTGTCAAGAACCTCCCATTCTTCATCCTTCATGGTCATCGTCTTCTTTGCTATTCGACCCAATGGTAGTAATATATCCTTCTTATATAAATAATATTTCGTCTACATCTTCCATAGCTGGTAGTTTTGGTTGTTAAATTTCTCAACCCTAAACTTTCCATCTTCTACCATTGCTCCCACTCGAACCAGGAACCCTCTTTTCTTGCGAGTTACCTTTCACTCTAATACCAGTTGTTAGAAAAACAAGATCATGGGGAAATAAAATAAAATAAATGTGGAAATAAAACACAGAAGATACACAATACAATAGAGAAACATATATACGTGGTTCACCCAGTGTGGGCTACGTCCACCAGAGAAATTGCTAGGTCCTTCCTTTTTATTATCCAACAAAATGAAGGGATACAACCTATAGCACACCCATTGTAATTTCATATCCTTTATCTCACAGTGTCATCTCTCATAATACAATATTCGCAATGATACACAACCGCAATACAATTCCCTCATAAAAGAGGGTTTCCTTCTAGGGAAAAAAACCCTAACATAACTTCTACCGTAAGATTTGTGACCTTATAATGAATGATCCAGATTTACTATGAAATTACAATATACATTTACCAGGAAATTTTTCCTTTGGGGGCCTTCTTTCCCCCAAACCCCCCAGCCGGGGGGATGACCCCCCCGGACCCCGTACGGGTGGAAATTCACCGCTACAAACCGCCCCCCGCGTGGAGGGGTGTATAGTATTTCGGGGTGGATAATCTCCATGGGGTATAAACGTGGCTGAAAAAAAGACCTATGAATCAAGAAGATAATCAGGCTCCACAACCAAGAGATCTTAAGAAATAAATTATGACCTTTGAATATGATGGCATGAAATTAACTCAACCTCTAGACCCATATCAAGTTCCATGGTATAATGACCTAGAAGACGACCATATGGAACCAAATGATCTAGATCAACTATACACTATGACTATAGGCGATGGAGCATATTACATTAATCCCACAAAAGATGGATCCATAAGTTGGTGAAGAATTTAGTCTGTGGACGACAACTCTGAAGCTGCTTGGGACAATTGGCAGTAGGGAAGGTATGAAAATTTTGCTAGGCATTGCACAAATGTTAGATCTGTAATATGGATTGGAGCTGAGATAGGTAATTACCCAACATATGATGGTACCTCAGATCTACGGATCTTTCTTGTTTATATGGAGGGTAGTGTTGTGACATAACATAGAATCTCATCACTTGACCTAGCCCTGAAGTCTTCTCCTACCAAGTAGTGGGATACTCACAAAAGAACCCAATCTTATTGGTATGAAGTTAAATTTGGTATACAATATGATTTTATTCATGCATTGCAAGTGAAACAACTGAGACAATACCGAAACCAGAAGAGTCAGATGTTATCCTCAGAAATATATGATGGCCAGTCCAATCTAGTTGTGCATGTTGAGGATTTGTTTAAAAGGATATAAAGTTGCAAAAATTCCATCCTATCTATGGAAACATCAATTATTTCACTCTCTCAGAACTATTCCAAAGGCATGGTATGTGCATGACGAGAATCAAAGACAAACTGTCTACTAGGAAGTGATGCAAAATCATTTATGTTGTGACTTCTCTTTCTTTGGTAAGACTCCTGAAATTACTGTTGTGTTGCAACTAATCAAGATAATGTTGTTTAATACTAAATTCAATCCCAAACAACCACTTTCATTATATCTTGAGCATGAACATTTTCTTGAGTATATATTTTATCCATCCCCTGTAAGAATACATATGACTTGTAGTAAAGTTGATAAGGACCCAGGAGACCTCGAGGAGATGGAGGAGATTAGAAATTTAACTTTTCAAGAACCTTAGGAACCAGAGAAGTTAGGGATACCATATCAGGTGATATCAACAGATCATACACCCAACCTCATGTTGATTATTACAGTTGTGTGAGACATCCTCCAGGACACAGACCTAAGAGAGATCCCATGACTTGAGTGTGCCCATGAGATGGGTGTGTGGTTCCTATATGAGACAGAACTGGAACGTTGTGTTGGCCTCCTCTGTGCAAAGAGTTGATATGATACTCCAGATGATTCTCCTATGTAATGAAGTGAGAAACAAGATCTTTTGGGTTGGATGTGCATTTCGCTGAGCACAGGTGAAAGTGTGGAAAATCCCATGAGTTGGGTGCATCATTCTGAGACCGATTTGAAATGATGTATTAGCCTCCTCTGAGAAGAGAGATGAGATGATGTGATACTCCAGATTATTCTCCTGTGTAACGCAGTGACAAATAAGATCTGTTGAGTTGGACATGCCTCTAGCTGAGCATAGGTGAACGTGATCCTAGTGGTTGAGCACTAGTGAGTGTGGTTCTCCTATGAGACACTGTGATATAGAGATGTGGACATCCTTGTGGATGAGCATAGATGGATGTGACCCTAGTGGTTGAGCACTAGTGGGTGTATGAGATCCCTTGCTATATTGTTCAATATTCAAACTTACCTGTAACCCTATTTGTGATGTAAAGGGTACATGTCGACCCCACCATAAAGTGAAAGATAATTAATGTAAAAGATAATTAATATGGTAATTATTAATTATATTGTGAGTTATTGATGTCGGCCCTGTTGTGAAAATAGACATCGTTTTTTTATAGGTTCATTCTAATATAAGTAAAGATAAATTCCCCATTGAGGAATCATACCATAGTGTGAGTTTGGAAATTGCAGCAAGTACTTACTTCTTGGGAAAAGTGCACACCTCTCTTGGGCATTATTCTTATAGGGTTTGTGAGCACCCTTTTGTGTGCTAGTCTTTTATGGTGGTGGAGGTGTTTCTCTTGAAGAATATAGCAAAGGATTGGCTGGGTTTTCTTCCCTTGTTGAGAAGGTTTTCCTAGGATACTTCTTGTGTACTTGTGCATGGTGCTTCTTCTTGTGATCTTGGTTGCTATAACAAATTGTTTATGGTTTAAGTAAAATGATAAAAATGGAATGAACTTCATGATTAACCCTAGCTTATTGAAAAATAAACATGGAATCAGAACATAGGTCTTGAAGAACCCATTGCACAAGTAATTTTTATCCATCCTCTCTCCTGCAAAACCGTACGACCCTCCTAGGGTTTCGAGAAATTTTGTATGACATACCTTTCTGATAAGTTTCAACAATTGTCACTTAGATGTTGGGCATAAAAAAATAATAGGAGTGTATGGCCTCCTTCAGAACACCTCCAGCAAGATTTAGATTTCATTTCCAAGCATTTTGATTGTTTGTCCCTAGGGTTTCTAGGGTTTCGCTAATTTCTGCAAAATTTCATAATTAGGGTTTATGCTACTCTTTGAAAGAGCTCTTTGTCTCACCAGTGTTATCCTATCTTTCAAAGGATTATTTTTGGTATTCATAAGTCCAACAAAACCTAAAATTTCTAGCCTACCCTAGTCGTTAGGTTTTCTAGCCCAGTTGATAAGGGTTTGTGAAGAATATAAAATTATGATGAACAGAATCATGATGGCAGACAAGCTTGATGGATCAAACAAACTCAGTTCTTGGAAGCCAAGACTTCAAGGAGATGAAGACATCAACATAGAAGCACTCTCATGTATGGTCCCTACCAATTATAATACTTGGTTAATTGACAGTGGTGCCTCCAAGAACATGAATGGTTTTAGAGATCACCTAACAAATTTTGTTGAGAAAGAGACACATCTACATGTTGTCCTTGGATATGATGCCAGATATAATGTGAAATGGGTTGGAACTTATACCTTCCAAGTAGATTCAGATATGTAGCTTCAACTAAGAGAAGTGTTGTATGTACTTGTAATGAAGAGGAGCCTTGTCTCCATTTTTGCCTTGGAAGACAAAGGCTACAACGTTACCTTCTCAGAAGGAAGAGTTCTTGCATGGCATAAAGACTCACATATAAATTCTGCCAAGGTAATTGGTGTTTGAGAAAATAGTTTGTACATATTAACCATCAGACCAGTCTAGGCCCTGTTACATGACACTATCAAATTGAGTGAGCTATGGCATAGAATACTTGATCACATTCATTATAGAGCTCTCCCAGCTCTAGGGAAAATGGTAACCGGTCTTCCAGAGATACATATTTAGCATAAAGGTGTTTGCAAAGGTTGTTCTCTTGGAAAGAATGTTAAAGGATCCTTTTTGAGAAGTGAAAATAGATCCAAGGAAATATTGGACTTGATACATTCAGATGTGTGTGGGCCAATGATTGTTGCATCTTTGAATGGGTACTTGTACTATGTACTCTTCATAGATGATCACTCTCAGAAAAATTGGATTTACTTCCTTAAGAACAAGGATGGATTCCTTGCAAAATTTCAAGAATTCAAAGCTTAGGTTGAGAACCTGACCGGAATAAATATCAAGGTACTAAGATCAGATAATAGAGGAGAATACACCTCCAAATATTTCAGCAATTTCTGTATTGAAACATGGATCAAGAGGGAGTTCACAGTTCCTTACAACCCTCAGTAAAATGGGGTTGTAGAAAGGAAAAACAGAACTATCATGGAGGAAACCAAAGCAATGATACATGATCAAATTTTACCTATGACTCTATGGGCAGAATCAAGCATGAAAATAGTGTATGTTTAAAATAAGAGTCCTCATCAGATCTTGAAGAACATTACTTCAGAAGAAGCCTTCACCGAAGTGAAACCTGAGATTGGACACTTCAGAATATTTGGGTGTCGAGTATATTTTCATGTACCCAAAGAGAAGTGATCCAAGATAGACCCTTCAGGGAGAAAGGGCACATTTGTAGGATACAATGAATCCTCAAAAGCATATCGTATCTACATTCTAGATCAAAGACATATTGAAATAAGAAGAGATGTTACTTTTGAAGAAGAAATATCCTTCCAAAGATCTAGAAAATCCCAAATGGAAATTGATAGTGAGATAATGCCTTCTCCCCCTCCAGCAGTTCCTAGGGAGACAAAAATTATTCCAGTTGATCCAGTTGCTCCAGTTGATCCGGTTGTTCTAGCCGATCCAATTGCTCTAATTGACATGCCCAGATATATTACAGTGGTACATAAAAGGCTTGCAAGGGCCCGACAAACTCTACAGGAAGAAGAGGGACATACAACCCCTCAAGGGACAACTAGAGAGAGAAAGAGACCAAAGATATTCTCAAGCTACCTTTCATCCAAGAGTCACATCATTGAATCCAAGCCTTCTTTTCATGGAGAAGCTTCAGGTGAACAGGTATGGAAAGATTCCATGATAGAAGAATATCAGTCTATATTGAAAAATGATGTATGGGATATTGTTCCAAGACCAGAGGGAAATTTTGTAGTGACTTCCAAATGGATTTATAAAATCAAGCATGCAATTGATGGAAGCATCGAGAAATAAAAAGCGAGATTTGTAGCCAAAGGGTTCTCGCAAGTAGAGGGAGTTGACTATGATGAGACTTTTTCTCCAGTAGTCTAATACACTTCCATCCATTCTATCATTGCACTAGTTGCTTCCATGGGTTGGTAACTACATCAAATAGATGTAAATACAACCTTTCTCCATGGTGAAATTGAGGAAGAAGTTTATATCGAGCAACCAAAAGGATTCGTTATACATAATGAAAAATCTCATGTGTGCATGTTGAAGAAGGCCTTGTATGGACTAAAACAAGCACCACGTGCTTGGTACGAGAAAATGGATGGATTCTTGATGAGTTTAGGCTTCAGCAAGAGTGTTTCTGATCCAAACCTATATTATAACATTGATGGAAATGAGTGCTTGATCTTGGTCTTATATGTGGATGACATTTTCATCACCGGTTTAGAGAGACTCATTGTTGAATGCAAACAAGCATTTACTGCCAAATTTGATATGAAGGATTTAGGCTTGATGCATTACTTCTTGGGACTAGAAGTATGGCAGAGGACAGATGAGACTTTCTTGAGTCAAGGAAAATATACTGTGGAGATATTGAAAATTTTTGGTATAACATAATGAAAACCCATACCTACACCAATGGTGATGGATTTGAATAAGATGAGTGATGTTGATTCAAGAGAGATTGATCCACACTTGTACAAATAGTTTATTGGATCACTAATGTATATGGTTAACACCAGACCGAATATATGCTATGCAGTGAATGTGCTTATCCAATTCATGATCCGATCAAGATAGACTCACTGGATAGTAGAAAAACATGTATTGAGATACCTATGAGGCACAGTTGGTCATGGCCTAAGATATGCCTCCAGTGTAGGGAGCACAGTGAACCGGAAGAGCACCTCTGATTTTGGCTTTACTTGAGGGTTCCCTTGGTTTCTTGGTGTAGCAGGAAGTAGAGCTATGTGGCATTGAGTACTGCAGAGGTAGAGTACATTACATTGAGTGTGGCAGTCCACGAAGCGGTGTGGCTTCGCAAACTTCTTACTTACTTATTCGATCATTAGATGGATCCTACTACTATTCATTATGATAACCAGAGCTGTGTGAATATATATGAGAACCCTGTGTTTCATGATAGATCAAAAAGCATCGAGATAAAATATCATTATATCAGAGACATGGTGCAGAGGAAGACAATACATGTGCAGTACCTTCCTACCCATGAGAAGATCGTAGATATATTCACCAAACCGCTTTCCAAGACGAATTTTGAATACTTTCGTGAGATACTTGGCCTAGTGGAGAATGCCTCCCTCACTGAGAGGGAGTGTTGATGATTATAGTTGTGTGAGACATCCTCCAGGACACAGACCTGAGAGAGAGCCCATGATTTTGGTGTGCCCATGAGATGGGTGTGTGGTTCCTATCTGAGACAGAACTGGAACGTTGCGTTGGTCTCCTCTGTGAAGAGAGTTGAGATGATACTCCAGATGATTCTCCTATGTAACGCAGTGAGAAAGAAGATATGTTGAGTTGGACGTGCTTATGGCTAAGCACAGGTGAACGTGTGGAAAATACCATGAGTTGAGTGCATTGTTATGATACAGATATGAAATGATGTATAAGCCTCCTCTAAGTAGAGAGTTGAGATGATGTGATACTCCAGATGATTCTCATGTGTAATACATTGAAAAAGAAGATATGTTGAGTTGGATGTGCATGTGGCTTAACACATGTGAATGTGATCCTAGTGGTTGAGCACTAGTGAGTGTGGTTCTCCTGTGAGACGCAGTGAGATAGAGATGTGGACATCTATGTGGCTAAGCACAGATGGATGTGCCCCTAGTGGCTGAGCACTAGTGGGTGTATGAGATCCCTTGTTATATTTTTCAAGAGTCAAACTTACCTATAACCCTATTTGTGATGTAAAGGGTACAGGTCGGCCCCACCATAAAGTGAAAGACAATTAATGTAAAATATAATTAATATGGTAATTTTTAATTATATTGTGAGTTATTGAGGTCAGCCTTGTTGGGAAAATAGACACCATTGTTGATAGGTTCAGTCTAATATAAGTAAAGGTAAATTCCCCATTGAGGAATCATATCATAGTGTGAGTTTGGAAATTTTAGCAAGTACTTACTTCTTGGGAAAAGTGCGCACCTCTCTTGGGCACTAGTATTCTAGGGCTTGTGAGAAGCCTTTTGTGTGCTAGTATTTTATGGTGGTGGAGGTCTTTCTCTTGAAGAATATAGAAAAGGATTGGTTGGGTTTTCTTCCCTTGTTGAGAAGGGTTTCCCAGGATACTTCTTGTGTACTTGTGCATGGTGTTTCTTCTTGTGATCTTGGTTGCTTCAACAAATTGTTTATGGTTTAAGTAAAATGCTAAAAATGGAATGAACTTCATTCTTAAGCCTAGATTATTGAAAAATCAACACCTCTGAGGTTTCATAAAGTAAACATAGGGAGTGAGGAGCATCCTAACATGTTGTCCATAGGTTATTATTGGGATGAGAAAACTATGACGAAAATACAAGCTCTATTGCAGGAGTACGAGGATATCTTTCCTAAGAGTTTTTCAGAACTGAAGAGGATTAAGATCTGTGTGGATTACAGGAGTCTAAAATTAGCTTTTGTACATGACCCTTTTCCTTCCCCCTTTAGTGATGAAGTCCTTGATCAAGTAGCAAGAAATGAAGCCTATTCTTTTACAGATGGATTCTCAAGCTACCATCTGGTTAGAATTGTGGAAGAGGATAAGAGAAATACCACCTTCAATATTGAATGAGGTTCTTTTTCTTATAACATTATTCCCTTTGGGATGAAGAAAACCCTTGTTGTTTTCTATCGAATAGTTATTGTTGCATTCCATGAATTTATTCATATATTTCTTGAATTATATATGAATGACTAGATCGTGTACATCCTATTGAAGGAAAACATAGGTCTATGTTGATTGATGGTTGATCGTTGCAGGCAATTGCAAATTTCTTTAAACCTGAAGAAGTGTGTTTTTTGTGTACCATTTGGAAATTTGCTAGGGCATATAGCATGCAGGGAAGGAGTGTTATTTGATCCCGCAAAGGTTGTTGTGATACTGAATATGCCCACACCGAAGAGCGCTAAACAATTGTGATCAATGTTGGGTCACATTGGATACTACTATAGATTTATCAAAAATTATGCAAGCATTACTGCCCCGTTGGAGAAATTATTGAAGGACTATGAAGCCTTCAGTTGGAAGCCAGAGTGTGATCAATACTTTGACACCTTCAAAGAAAATTTGAGTATTTCCCCTATTCTCATCTATCTGAATTGGAATGAGGAATTTCATGTACACATTGATGCTTCTGGTATTGATTTAGGTTCAATCCTTGCACAACCTGGTCAATGAAATCTCGATCATCTTATCTACTTTGCTAGTAGGAAGCTTTCTCAGGTCAAGCACAACTAAAACACCACTAAAAGGGAAGGTTTGGTTATTGATCCAAAATGGATCCATAATGGCTCAAAATTCAAAGTTCTCATATTCAAACGAAACTAGTGCCATTGTGCAGGGCTTGTCATGTCGATTCCGACAGTATATTCATTTTCGAAAATGGACACCGTATGGCGAAGTTATCATGATCTGAATTTTTTCCCAAACAATCAACAATCAACAACCTGTATCGCGGATGTCAGCAGTACGTCATCATGACATGGAAGATGATGTCAACATGGAGTCATGATGATGTAGCAACACCAAAGCATGACATGTGTCAGACATTTTTCTCATTTTCAAAGCTGACTTGGCACGGTACAGATTCGACACGTGGACTGTACGGACACTGACGTAGCAGTTTGTACGATGATGTGGCCCACTGATAGGTTGATGCTTGGCAGTGATGTGGCGTATGGCAATGACTATGCAGGATGACAAGGCAATGACCTACATATGGCAAGTTGACTGGACATGGTGACTGTGTGTTGACTGTGTGTATGGGGCCAATCTAGAGGCAACACATGGCACAATCACAGGGCACCACGTGGCACCCCAGATTAGGCCAATAAGGCCTGGGTAAAAAGTTTGTTATAGCTTCCAGGATATTCCAACACCCGACCTCCACATCACAGTAATGAATTCACTCCAACCGACGGACCGACAAGGCTACTTTGTTTCTTGTTAAACCATGTGGCACGTTATCATTTTAATCTTGAGTTAGTGCAGAGTTTAGGGATGTAGCACCCGGTTGGCAGGGATAGCCACCGACCAAGGTGCTAGAATGCAGGGTATCATTCCATGTAACCAAGTGTAGAACCAAGGGCGGAATACTAGGGGCATGACCCATATATTTGGAAAATTGTGGGGTTTCAACTTTGGGAAAAGGATTTTTATTGATATTTTTGCTGCTTTTGGTGGATTTTTTCCATTTTGGGGGGATCTTGAGCCCGATTTGAGGCCAGATCTTGGGAGGAAGTTGGGATGTGACCCCCAACTGAAATCCTGTATAAATAATGTCTTTTTGACAACCATGAGAGGTTTAGATTAGCATAATTATGCCAAGTTTTGAAGCTTAAGCCATTTTTATGCAGGGAAGCCACTGAGGAAGCGAACTTTAGAGGCCATTTTCGGGAGCTACGCTCAGCCCCTTTTTCAGTGTCATCAGTTGTGTTGGATTATTGAGGTCGATAAAAATACATCCAGAGTATTTTTTAATCCAATTTATGTACTTTTTATTTACTTTTGAAGCATTGAAGATTAATAAGAAATCCTCCCCCACTAAGACAAAGGCCCAAAGACGTAGGCAACTTTTCTAAACTCCGTTAACAATATTTGGCGTTATGGTTTTTTGTTCTTAATGTTTATTTTATGTTCTACATTCTTTATGTATGAAACATTCTTTCATTAAATCTTCTTCTTCTCTTTAATTCATAAATGGTAAATCAACTCATGCAAATTACTTAACCAAGTCTTTAAAAGATCATTTTCAGATCAAGTGGTATCAAAGCAGGTTAACAGTTGGTTGTTTTTTGAGTATGCATGATTACCAGGGAAAAGCTAATTCATGGTGAAGGAGAGCTTGTAGAAGGAGATCCTGATGTTTGATCAAGAAAGAGGACATATCAAAGTGATAGGATGGCATTGGAGGAAGGACTTTCTCAAAATGAAAGAGAGTTTTAAAAAAAATTCTTTTCCATGTAGGAGATGGTAAAAGTGTTGTACGATGATTACTTGGAATGGAAGAGACCGGTTCAAGGGGAATATTCAAAGCAAGACAAAAGTGAAGAAGGAGAGGACCCTCCAAAACCTCATCCTTCACCTCCTTCATCTCCATCTTCTTCTTCTTCAAGTACAAGTTCAAATTCTACTTCAGCAAGAAAACATTCACATTCTCATAAACATAAGCCTGATATGCCATTACTTAAACTTGAAGTAAAAAAAAATTCCTATCTATGATGGCGAAGTTAATGCTGAGAAACTCGATAACTGGGTTAGACAGATGGAGGTATATTGTAATGTGCAGAAAATCAAAGATGAGACAACCAAAATCAGATTGGCATCGTTTCGTCTTGAAGGCACAACTCTCATCTAGTGGAAAAGTAAGATGCAACATGGAACCCAACAACTTGGTAAGATATTTCTATCATGGCATGATTTTATTTCCGCACTTAGAAAACCTTTCTATCCATTGATATATAATGAAAAGGATTTAATTGAATGGAAAAGTCTTAAGTTAAGAAAAGGACAATCGATGCATGAATACAGATGAATTTTGTAAGATGGATTTGATGTTAGATGTACCATTGACTACACAAGAAAATCTTATGAAGTATATAGGAGGTTTGCATGCTTATATTCATAATATTGTATTTATGGTTGGACCTAATAATATTGATGAGGTTTATGTTCAAGCAACATATATTGAAATAGGAAAAACTGGAGTTGGTGTATCAGGGGAATCATCTTCAAAGAAGGAAGGAAAAGGAAAAGGGAAATGGGAAGAAAGAAAACTCAGCTACAATGAAGGAAGAAAACCTCTCTTGCAAGCATTGCAAGAAAGAAGGGCATGATGATGAACATTGCTAGAAATTTCACCCAGAGAAGAAACTAAAGTGGTTCAAAGAGAGGAAAGGGAGGCAAAAAGTTGCAGTAGCAGCACAACCAACAGACTTGGGGTATGACTCAGGTGATGAGACTAAAATTATAGTAGTTAGTTTGTCAAGTAAAATTGGTGATGGTTATGATTCTAGAAGTAAATTGTTTCATATAAGGGTCATTATGAAACATACCAAGATAGACACATTTATAGATAGTGGATCTCAATCTAATTTTTTCAGAAGAAGTGGTTAATAAATTGGGATTAAAAACTAAGATACATCACAAACCCTATTCACTAAATTAGATAAGCAAAGATAAAAAAATTCCCATAACAAAGCAATGTATCATCATTAAGTTTTCAATTACATCTAAGTATGTGGATGAAGTAATATGTGATGTGGTGCTACTAAATGAATGTGGAATGGTATTAGGAATCCCTTATTTATATGATCACAAAGAAATCTTCTACATGGTACATAATCAATATCACTCGTTTAAAAAGGGAACTGAATATGTTCTACATGCTCATCATATAAAATCAAATCAAACTCTATTGAGGATGGAAAAATTAAGAAAGGTAGCATATGAAAACAACATACATATAATTGTTCCAAGTAAAGCAGTTGATCTTAAGAATGAACATGAGATGGTTGTAGGATGGGAGTTCAATCATACTTTTTTTCAAGATAATTTAATGCCGTGCAAGCCCGTCAAACATATTGGTTCATTTTCAGTCATATTTATAATATTATCGCTGCTAATGTTTTCTACATGGGTGGTAGTGGGTTCATAAAGATGTGAATGAGTTCAAATGGCTAACAATATGATTTCAGTTTTCATGGTTATTATGAAATTGATTGTGATGTGACCGGTACATAGGACAAATTTGAAAGACAAAGGAAAAGTGGGGAGGCCTATCCTACACTTGATGTCTAGTTAATATCTTTTTGGAGGAACAAAAGGTCTTAGTGGGGACAAATGATCCAAAATGGATCCATAATGGCTCAAAATTCAAAGTTCTTGGATTTAGATGAAACCGGCGCCATCACATAGGGATCATCGTGTTGATTCCAACAGTATATTCTTTTTCAAAAATGGACATCGTATGGCGAAGTTATCGTGATCTGAAAATTTTCCCAAACAGGCAAAAAAGTCAAAAGTCAATAGTTTGTATTGTTGACTTCAGCAATACGTCATCATGACATGGATGATTACATCGTGATGATTCCATCATGTTGATGTGGCAGCACCAGAGCGTGATGCGTGTCAGGCATTTTCAAGGATGAGTTGGCACAGTGCGGATTCGACACCTGGACTGTATGGACGTTCACGTGGCCCACTAACATCTTGACGTGTGGAAGTGACATGGAATATGATGTTGACAGGGCAGTGACATGGCATATAAAAATCTGACTAGACAGGGTGACTATGGGTTGACTGTGTGTACGGGGCCAATCCAGAGGCGACATGTGGCCCAATCATACAACACCATGTGGCACCCCAAATTAGGCCAATAAATCCTTGGTAAAATGTTTTTTATAGCCTCATCGGGATTCGACCACCCGACCTCCACATCACATCAGTGCCTTCGCTTCAACCGACGGACCGACCGGGATAATTTGTTTCTTGTTAAACCATGTGGCACGTTATCATTTTAAGCTTGAGTTAGTGAGAAGTTTGGGGATGTAGCGCTTGGTCGATAGTGCTAGCCCACCGACCAAGGAACTAGACTGAAAGGTATCATTCCATGTAACCAAGTGAAGAAATAAGGGTGGAATACCAGGGGTGCGGCCCATATATTTGACAACTTCTGGGTTTTCAACTTTGGGAAAAGGATTTTTATTGATTTTGTTGCTCATTTTGGTGGATTTTGCCCATTTTGGTGGGATTTGGAGCCTAATTTGAGGCCATATATTGGGAGGAAGTTGGGATGTGTTGGCCCTTGACCACGTTTTAAGGAAACTTTGGTCATGTTTGACCATTTTTGGGACTTCGACAGGCTGGTCGAAGATGGAGTGCCCAAGCGAAGCGAAGATCATGGGATCTCACTTGTTTTGTGGAATTTTTGGGATTTTAGGGTTTATGTAACGGGTATGGGATGTCGGCCCATGGGTTTACCCATGTTTAGGAATTTTTTTAATGTATAAATAAGTATATAGGACTTAGCGCGAAGTCTGTCTAAGTTGGCTTCATGCAAGAATATGTAAAAGGTGCTAGCTAAGTGTTGTATTGAGTTGTTTTGGCTCAGTTCCTTGACTTGATTTTTGGAAGGAGGATCTGGCGGGATACGCGCAAATCTCCTGTCCTCTAAGGAGTTTCACTCTGAGTCTTTGTGCGTAGGAGCTGAGGAATGTAGAAAGGTTGAATATTAATAAAGAAGAGAAGAAGAAGTTGGTGGATGTAGCCCCATACTGGGGTGAACCACGTATATCATGTGTTCTGATGTGATTTGTGCAATATTTCTCATGTTGTTTATGTGTTTATCTACTTAGTGCACTAATATTGATGTATGATAGATAGATCTATGGATGCTTAGTGCTTTATGATATTTGATTGTTAGATCTGAGTAAATGCTATGTGTCTAAATTACTTGATCTTGGTTGCTACTGTGTTGATCTGCAATTAGGGTTTAATATGCGATGTGAATGGGACTTATGAACTAATTCATATTGATTGGCTAAGTGCTATGTTAAGTGTTGTAATCACAAATATGTGTCCCAGCTAGGTTGTAGACACCTGAGTCCTGCAACCCCCCCTTCCTCTACCTCGGGTGAGACTTCATCTGCTTCGCAGGTGTTGCCGAAAGGGCCGGTAATTAGGGTTTTTTTGGTGCGTTGCTGAAGTGTTGAACCCTGGGTATTCCCCTATGCCAACAAATGGTTCTGTTGTTGGGACCCAAAACTATGATTGCTGGGAACTGAATAAAAGAGAAATCTTTGTGTGTAGATCTATTCTTGTAGTGCACAATATTCTACTTGACTTGTGAAGCTCAGTACTAAAAAAGAAACTGGATCTGAAGAAAAGAGGTAAGATCTTAAAGCTTTGTGCTTTGATAAAGGTAAGATAAGTGGAAATTTTTTCTTCGAAAGTATGAATCTAGGTATGTTTGATAGATTTTGTCCTAGTTTGAAAACTAGGGCACAGTTAGAAGAAAGAGTTCATATGAATAAATTTGATAGAGATAGAGAAAGATATGTTATTCCTATGCATAGAATGAATTTTTGGACTAATAAGTGGATGTAAGAACCTAGAAAGATTTTTTGCAGAATGAAGGTCCATCATTGTGATCCCAGTGCACAGTACAGGAAAGGTTGGGGATCATTTAAAAGAAAGAGAGGATTGACATTGTGTTATAATTCCAGAAGATTGGGACATCTTGCTAAGGAATGCCCTGGTATATGTCTTATTTGTCTTTGTTGTAAATCTATTGGTCATGAAGTTGAGTATTTCCCTAGAATGATTGCCAAAGTTGAAAAGATGAACATGAGACTAGAAAACTATGAAGAAGGTCAAGGGACTAAGGATATGTTAGAGAACCAAAAATAGTCAGAGAATATGTTATTACATTTGAAAGAAACACCGAATGATCACAAACACATCAGTTAACCAGATATCTTAAAAGAGAAATAGTGCATAGAAACAAGAATAGGAGACTTTGACATAGATTGTGTCTTGGATGAGGAAACACAGGTGAATATCATGCCAAAAAGCACTTGGGAAATTTTGGGAAAGCCTGCTATGATACCTTCATTGGGAAGGATAGGTATGTTTAAAGGAAATATGATAACCCTATGTGGAAGAGTTACTAATGTACCTATGATTTCTCATGAAACATCAACCAAAGAAGAATTTGAAGTCATTAAGTTTGTTGAGAACAACGCCCCTTTTGCACTTTTGTTAGGAAAGACTAGGATTGGGAAGGACCAGATTAGAAGGAAAGAAGAAGAGGAAGCTACATAACAGAAAATGAAAGAATTAAGGGACCTCATAGCTAGAAAAATAGAGTGACTAATACAAGAACAACGGGATAAGTCAAAGAAATAGAGGGCCAAAGAATTAGCTATCGAAGTTGAAAGAAAACAATAAGGCTTAAAGAACCTGTCCATGCAGGAAAGAAGTGCATCCACCCCAAAAATAGTAAGAGAATAGGTGTTACCTTTGAACCCTTTGAAAGACCCTCAACAGTGCAAAGTTAACACGATAAGAGAAGATAAGAATAAGAATGGAAAGAGGAACCTAGAAACTCAAATCACAGGAAAGAAGGAAAGAAATCTCAGTAAGAAGAAATTAAATTTAGAAACACTAGAGGACGTTCCAGAGAAGACTTCGCAGAAGGAAGGCTTGCAGAACTTGAACCTCACCGAAATAGCAGAACAACGCAGAATGGCACTTCGCCACGATGAAGAGATATGACCATTGGAGGCACCCCGACCATTAGAATGACGCTCTGGAATGGTTAGAAACACAGTTATTTCCAAAAATACCGTCGTTGGACCGTTGGGACCGTGCCATAACGACCTAATTTGTATTGATTGAGGCATTCCTGCCCATTGGAGGAATTTGTTATGACGTTGCATATTTAACCCGTCAGATGTTGTGCTAGGACCACTTTTTGCAAACCGAGATATCCGAGATAATAGAGAATTGATTGCATAGCACGTTGTGTTGTCTACACCTCTTCGTTCGTTTGATTACCTTGTCTCTTTGTTCGCCTACCCGATCCCCTTTGATTACAAGTGTGAATGTCAGGCGAGCATAGCATGCTAGAGAATTCTATGGAGGTGATTTTGATAAACCTCATGGCTGAGAAAGTCATGTCTGTAGGAATACAAGCATCATCGATCATGGATTGCAAGCATCCCCATCGATTGGACAAAGTTATGGCCACTCTGCTGAGAAACAAAGAAAACACCGCAATGATCTGGCTAACGCGAAGCAGATCCCGTCGGTCTTGCCAGACTACATCTTGCCTTTGACTAGCGTGGTTAACTACAACAGTGTCCCATGTGAGTTCGAATACACATTGATCACTACATACCTCCCTAAGGGGATACTCACAGTTGGACCCCAGTTGGGACTAATCCCAGCTCTCAAGATCAGTGACTTCAACCTCAAAGACCGAAAGAACTATGTGATGCTCATGCCGCATAGGTACTTGATGAAGATGACTGGGAAGAAGCCCAAGATATTTCCCCATTCATGGATTAAGGAGCTCGCGCGATCCATGATCTTAAATGTGATAACGATCCCCCACTTCAGCCGACATCAGGAGATTAACGCTTGCGTTAAACTCCTCCTGTCGTGTTATCATGGAGGTTATCTTTGGTTAGATAGGTGCATCACTGTGGATCCGACGTTGATCCACCTGATCACTAAATTGAGCATGCAGGGACTGGACCCTCACCAGTTCTACCCAGGGAAGACGTCATATTGCTCCTTGGCCCAACGTATAAAAGAAGACTATGGAAATGTAGAGAAGGGGAAGCAAGGCTACAAGGTAGCCTCCATCTAGGATGGCGCAATGTGCCTTGATTTCCAACTGATCACTGGCAAGCTCATCAGAAAGAACTGACCAACACAATTCACAGGGTTCATAGTGGATATCGCAGGGAAATGCATCGAAGGAATGCAGATGAATTGGGCGAGTTACCTCGTCAACGAGCTGGAAAAGGACTATCATGAAGCATAAGATCAAGGGTATGAGTTTCACTTTAGTTGGCTATTGGTAATGATTTCATTTTTCGCTTGGAAAATGCCGGAAGTAGCATCCTTCCTAGAAGTTGAGCCATCGGAGTCATTGGCCACAAGGTTCTCCACCTTGTGGTACACGAGTGATATGGAGAAGCAGTGGCAATCGAATGTTGTCGTCCATACTTACTACCTACAGCTGAAGCACGCCATTGAATCATTCCCCCGAATGACATCGAATACACTCCATCAGTACAAATTGTTCACGAAGTTCCACCCAGACCCACACTTCATATACATCACCACGTCGAGGGATGAAAGTAAGGAGGAACTATAGTCTTACTATAAGTTGACTGAGGAAGACATAAAAGAGATCACTAAGGAATGTCCAGCAAAATTCCTTATATCGGTCGAAGATGTTGAACTCTCCAACCCTGACATCATCGAAAGTCCTTTGGTCACCCGGACTGAGTATGATGGACAGAGCAGTGCGAAGAAAAATAATAAAAAGGAGGAAGTGCAGGACGTAGAAAGTGATGAGAAGGACAGTGCATTGGAGGAAACTGCACCTAACCCACCTACAGGAGGAGGAGGAGACAAAGTAAACCAAGAGGAAGGATGGGAAGAAGGAGACAAGCAAGAAAAAGGCGAAGTTATACCGCCAAAGGATACCCTTACAGAGGCCGAGACATCAAAGAAAAGGAAGGGTTCTTCGTAGAAACCCTCAAAACAGAAGAAGACCAAAGCCAATAAGCCTCAGTTGCAAAATGTGCTCACAGTGGATGATATAGAGCTCATCATCACAGTTGTAGAGGACGCTTCAGAAGACATCTTGCAGAAACATGCATCAAAGCAGGAGTCGATGTATGACAGAATAGAAAAGGATCTCAAAAACATCCAGCAAGCTATCCATTCGAGTCGCGTAGTTCCTACTGCACCATCTTTAGCAGAAAGTGTATAATTGGGGGATGAGCCAACCCAATTATGAAGGCTAGAAGATGCAACCAAAGCTCGACTTCATTGAGTCCAAGAATAAAAGGAGCAGGCCATAGAGACCTTAAAGAAAGAAAAGGAGGAGGTCCTAGAGCAACTTCGAGTTGCGCAAAAGGAGAAAAATGACATTCAGGTGAAGTTCGAGAAGAACAATTCAAAGATACAGGAAGAAAAAATCCAATTGCTCACAGAGCAAATTGTGATCAAGGAGGCAGTGACTAAAGCACTTCGCTCTATGTCAGGCTTGGTGTAGGAAGAAGAAGAGTCAGCCGAGATACAAGTGGGGAAGCTCGTTGAGGCCATTCAGCAGCTCCAAGCAAGAGTAATGGAGTTATAAATCCAAGTAGTGTCGAGAACTCCGCAAGAAGTGTGCAATCAGAGGGAAGAAGTTGTCAGGAACACAGTATAAATAATTAGGGCACTCGCCTCAGAGTGTAAGAAACTAAGTGATCGAAGTGTGCAGATCTATGAGCGCTTTGCAGAAGATACAGAGCTAGGGAAATTGGAAGCAAAGCTCCAGGAGGCAAAGCAACAGGTGTCCACCGTACAAGCACAGATGAAGCTACTTACTTCCATTGAGAAGATGAAGAAGTCACAGGAGTAGTGCGCAGTTCAGCAGCAGGTTACTACCATCAAGAGAAAATTCATGGAGGTGACACAAAGACTACAGTCGGTGCAGGATGAAGCCCGCATGATTTTTGAAGATGTTGAAGGATAAGGCTCGTAGTGTTGCCCAGATCTGAGTGACTCGAGACGAGTCACAGGTGAGTGTTGGAGGCCTGTTGGCCCTTGACCAAGTTTTAAGGAAACTTTGGTCATGTTTGACCATTTTTGGGACTTCGACAAGATGGTTGAAGATGGAGCACCCAGGCGAAGTGGAGATCACGGGATCTCGCTTGTTTTGCGGACTTTTTGGGCTTTTAGGGTTTTTGTAACGAGTATGGAATGTCGGCCCATGGGTTTACCCATGTTTAGGCCTTTTTTTAATGTATAAATAAGTAGATAGGACTTAAAGAAAAGTCTGTCTAAGTTGGCTTCATGAAAGAATATGTAAAAGGTGCTAGCTAATTGTTGTATTGAGTTGTTTTGGCTCAGTGAAAGTAATTGTCAGAGTCTTTGTGCACAGATCATGTAAGGCTTTATTCTAATAAGGACTTGGCTCTGTGCCTTGACTTGATTTTTGGAAGGAGGATCTCGTGGGTTGTGTGCAGATCTCTTGTCCTCTAAGGAGTTGTGCTCTATAGATTTGTGCACAAGAGCTGAGGAACATAGAAATATTAAAGATTAATAAAGAAGAGAAGAAGAAGTTGGTGGATGTAGCCCCATACTCGGGTGAACCATGTATATCCAGTGTTCTGATGTGCTTTGTGCAATATTGCTCATGTTTTTTATGTGTTTATCTGCTTAGTGCACTGATCTTGATGTATGATAGATAGATCTGTGGATTTTTAGTGCTTTATGATATTTGATTGTTAGATCTAAGTAAATGTTATGTGCTAGGTGATTGAAAGTACTTGATCTTGGTTGCTACTGTGTTGATCTGTAAGTAGGGTTTAATCTGTGATGTGAATGAGACTTATGAACTAATGCATATTGATTGGATAAGTGCTTTGTTAAGTATTGTAATCATAGATCTGTGTCCCAGCTAGGTTGTAGAAACCTGATTCCTACAACCCCCCCTGCCTCTCCCTTGGATGAGACTTCATCTGCTTTGCAGGTGTTTCCGAAAGGGTCGGTAGTTAGGGTTTTGTTGGTGCGTTGTTGAAGCATTGAACCCCAGGTCTGCCCCTGTGCCAACAGTATGTGACCCCCAGCTAAAATCCTATATAAACCAAGTCTTTTTGACAGCCATGAGAGGTTCATATTATCATAATTATGACAAGTTGTGAAGCTTAATCCATTTTTTATGTAGGGAATCCATTGAGGAAGCTAACTTTGAAGGCCATTTTCGGGAGCTACGCTCGGCCTTTTTCAGTGTCGTCAGTTGTGTTGGATTCGTGAGGTCAAAAAGAACACAACCAAACCAGTTTGTAATCCAATTGATGTACTTTTGAATCATTTAATATTAATAAGAAATCCTTCCCCACTGAGACAAAGGCCCGAAGACGTAGGCAACTTTGTCGAACTCCGTTAACAATATTTGGCATTATGGTTTGTTGTTCTTAATGTTCATTTTCTGTTCTGCATTCTTTATGATTGTTGCAACATTATTTCATTAAATCTTCTTCTTTTCTTTATTTCGTAAATGGTAAATCAAATCATACAAACTACTTAACCAAGTCTTTAAAAGATCATTTTCGGATTAGCTATGGTTTATGCTTTGAAAAAGTTTAGACATTATCTATTAGGAGGCCATTTTAAATTCTTTACTGATCATTCCACTATGAAATATTTGGTTAATAAGCTTGTGTTATAAGGTAGAATTTGAATATGGTTGTTACTATTTCAGGATTTTTCCTTTGTGGTCATTTTCAATCCTGAAAAATTAAATGTTGGTCCCAATTATCTCTCTCTCTTAGAATCAGGAAAGAGTGGTGGAGTTGTAAATGACGAGCTCCTAAATGCATATCTTTTTAAGATTGAGTCTATCCATGATTACCTTTTTTATATTACATTCTTTCTCACTAATCATACTATGCCTGATGGGTATTATGCAACTCAGAAGAGGCATCTGGTCATTCGTGTTGCTGACTATTAGTTGATTGCAGTCTAGTTGTATAAATTTGGATTGGATAATATTCTTCGAAGATTTGTACTTGATCACGAGCGACCTAAAATATTAAAGAAATGCCACTCTAGAGTTGCGGGAGGACATGTCAGAGGGAAAGGAGCTTCCTTTTGATGGATCTAAATGTCTCGTCAAGAAGGTAAGGTAGAAATATCGATGGTAGGTCCCACTCAGACCTACTCTCATTTTTTATAGTGTTTCCAACGATTATATGGTCCTCATTACATCTCAGAATTAAAAAATAATAAGGGGAAATACGAAGGACTTCCCCCCACCCAAAGAGTTATAATTAATCCTAATTCTAATCTAACTAAAACAAGCTAGTCTAATCTAACTACTTCTAACCTATCCCGCGGAAGAAAAACTATTAGATGAGCACAACTTAAAATGATACTTGGACAACAGAAATAACTCATGATAGCTAAAGTATTTTATATTAATAATATTGTAGATATCATCTCAAATAGTTGAAGAGGAGACCTGTAAAATCATTCCTTCACTCATAATAAATGACAACAGCATAAGGATTCTAGATATTAAGCACAAAAATAGTTCACATGATCAATTTAAACCACAAATATAAGTGTAGAATAGTCGCACAAGCATTTGCAAACAATTATGACTTCAAAATGTCTTATTCTCTTTATTAACTCATAATTAATAGTACTATATTTCATTACAAAAGGGGAAAGTCCCTCTTTACATTCAACTATCTCTCTTTTATAAAATAGGATAGACTCTTCAGCTCTCATGGCTATTCATTTTGTTTTCCTTTGTTTTATATTTTTTTTACATTCCAAATCTCTCTCGCATTTTAAAAAATGTAGATGTGGGAGTTACAAATGGAATATGACGATATCCATGGGTGGTTACATTCACCCTATGGTTGTCTACAAATGATATGTATTTAAAAAAATATTATTCACTCCACTGGTTGGTGTTGTCCTCTGAATTTCTTGATTCATTATGGGGGTTTCTGGCCTTGGCCTACTGAACGATATCATTTTGGATTCTCCTCCTCTATCTCATATTTCCATTGAGATATTGTTTTCTTGATTTTGTTGTTTGTAGCTTGAGATATAACTGTTTGAGGTCTGCATAGTCGGTTCTTCATCTCAATTCAGGTTCCTTCTGTGTTTTACATTTTTGAACCATTTATGCTCTCAATATTTCATCATTTTTTATTCCTTCTTGTTCCTCTCTTTCCCATATTTCCATCGAGCTCTCCTGGGCCTAGTTTCATTGCCCATAACCTAGGATATGGCTTTCTGAACTCTGTACATTCAATTTTTCCCCCAAATTCATGGTTTATTGTTTTCTGTATTTTAGAGTGTCTTATGTCGCCTTTTTGGCCTAGATACCTCTACCATGGCATTCCTATGTATGATACCTTTCCAATGAGGTATCATGGACCCAATTCTGACACCTTTAACAAAACTTATGCATGTTTAAAGAACATTGCTCATCAGCCATCGATTTAACTTGTGGGTGACTCTGGATCGTTGATTTTCAACCTGCAAAAAGGAGTCCCTCATGCATAATGTAGTTTTAGAATCAATAGTTTAAATGGTTTATCCCCTATGGGTAGTTTGAAAATGAATCTGGGCGGGCATGGGATCTGTGGCTCATAGTTTAATTTTAGCTAATTTTTCTTTTCTTTTTTTAAATTAGGAAAATAATTAAAAAAAAAAAAAACAATAATTATTTACATTAATCTACATCATTTACAATTATTATCAAACATCTACCCATGATCCTATGTTATCAAAGAAAATTAAAATTAACTAAACTAATAACCCCCCATTAATGTAAAATAAAAATTACTAAAGTTAAAGTTAATAAAATAATAATAATTACCCTACCCCCCTCTTGATTTGAACCTGTGACCTTTGAAGAAAGAAACACATTTTTTTAACCATTAAGCCCATCTAGGTTGTTTAATCAACCTACGTGCGAGAAACTATTAGTTCGTGAAAAAATAATAATTAGAATTAAATAAATAAATAAAATAAAAGTAACGAGATAAAAATAAAACAAAAAAACAAGAAAAAATAAAACAAAAAAATATATATATAATATAATACATTACCTCCCCTCATCATCGTCAAGATTTCATTAGGATCACACTCTACTCTATTCACTTCTTGAACGAATACCTCACCCATTTCACTGATGACCCCACTCAACATTTCACCGACAACTCCACTCAACATTCCCCCCGACAACGTTCACACTGTTGACGATAAAAATTGCAAGGAGGATTTTGCCCCCAAAGTATTGCTAATGCCTATTATTTAAACTAAGATAATGATATATAATACTAGTAGTTGGGACCCCCTTGTAGATTGGAGGATCAGAGATAGTCTTATTACACATTTTATGTTTTTGTTTCGATACTGCTTACAGGGTTCTACATGATTGATGATGAAGTATTGGTTTTGCTTGCAACATAATGGCAGATGGATAATGTATTTTATGTGTTGATTTTGTTACTATAAGCTCTAAAATCCATGTTATGAATGGCTTATATTCACTATTATTGCATTTCTATTGTAGCCATGATTCATTACCTGTCACACCTGCACAAGATACATGTTAGTAACAACAAAAAACAAGAGCAATGGAAAGGAACTTATAAAAAAAATCCAAGAAGGGAAACTATGCTATGCTATACTATGTGCAATTGAAATTTAAAGAAATTGATGTTAGTCCTAACTAGAAATGTTAGTCCTAGTTAGCAATTTGCATTGAGTTATATTGGGTGCATTTGATATATGTAATTTTATGGTTTTGGCAATGGTTAATATGGATTGGGTGGCGCAATTGGAAAGCAATGTGTGCAAGTTTAGATGCATGGATTAATGGTTTGTCTGGATGTCGTGTACTACGTAATTGAATGAGATGGAGGATGGAAGCGACATGCAGTAAATGCACGTCACTCCATACTTCTCCCACTGGGCCGTCACCCTAGCATGGTTATTGTTCATTTTGGTTTTGTTGTGGTTAATCTCTGAGATTCAGGCATGGAAGGAACTGCTCGACCAAGCTTGTATTTTTAAGGCCATTGGTTATAGGTATGGTTCTTTTCACCCATCCATGAATTTGCTCTATGTATGAAATGAACGTTGGATCGGTAATGTGTTGGTCTGTGTTTTCTTGAGGTTGCTAACTGTTTAAACGCGTGGTGTTTTCTTTGAAATGATTGTGTGTATTATTCTTTGCAAATGGAAAATCGATGGTTGAAGTTGCGATTTCATTAGTTGTTCTGTGTGGTGGAAACCGTGATGGCTCCCTGTCATATTTATGGGTTATTGTTGGAGGGTTTCACTTTGTTTATCCTTGCTGGTCATCTCCTCACAGTTATGGTAACCACACCCGGTTGTATTTGGTGCTATGCGGTTGTTGTGTATTTTTTGAACCTCCTTTTGGTCACGGCATATCTTTTTCACCTGGTCCCGGGCTCATTTTACGTTATTGGTATCTACACAATTGGTTATGGGGTGGATATTACACCAAGAATCAAGATTTAGGGTTGTTGGTAGTACCTAGGCTCTTCATTTCTATCAGCATTATTCGGCTATTGGGGAAAAACGCGACGGTTATGCCTCTACGTGTTCTTGGTATTGGTTACTGGCCAGTAAGAAATCTTTGCTCCTCTACATCATGGTCTATCCTACCTGGTGTCGAATTGTCACCCTATCTTACAAGATAAAGGTTATAATGCGTGTGCCTCCATCGTGCTTTTCCTGAAGTCTCTCACCTACTGTCGATATGGTTGACCTCTAGTCTCCCTGTGATTGGTTCCACCGAGCGAACCCTTGATTATTTTGTTCATTAGTTATAGAGGTCGATTTTGATAAACTAAACTAGTTGTACCCTGTTGGGCATCTTGTTGACTGTCATAAGTTGGTTGAGTAGTATTGACAGTGGCTTTGATTTTTCACTTGTCTCTATTTGATCGGGTTGATTGAAGAGTTGTAATTGGAAATGATAATGGGCATATAGTTGTTTCCTCCTTTTGTTGTGACAGTTGAATCGATAACTCAACATTGTTATAAATGGTCTGATTGGGAGTAATTGGATATGTACAGCCACATAGATTCCTCTTTGCGTTATGCGTTGGTCTGTGTGTTCCTACAACGTGATATAAATTGAAGTTGGTGTTTTTTGTGTGTTCCTACAACATGATATAAATTGAAGTTGGTGTTTGTTGTGTGTTTAATTTTCCTCGATCTGGATTATTGCAATTTGAAGACTTGATGACCCTAAATGGGTTGTCTATTGTGTATGATTTGTGGAGACATCGTGCATCGTTTTGTTTTATTGCACCATCAGAGATGAGCACGAAGTTTTGGTAGTATGGTTTCATTGCAAATTTAATTGTTAATATTGTTAGAGGAATGGAATCGGGCATGTTTTAAAAGAGTCTGTTCAACTCAAAAAAGACATGTGTCTATGTTTGATTTAAGGATTTATAAATCATGGGCAGTGGTTGATGTTGTTGAACAGAGTTGAAGCATGATAGTGTGTTCCTTTGATTTTGTTTTAAATATAAAAGGGAAGGAAATGAAAAGAAACATAATTCTATTAATAAGAAGTTTGAAAGGCATAGTGATTATGAGTATGATAACACAGTGATAATAAAAAGGGTTGAAGATTTAAATGTGGGACAATGAACAATTTTAACACACAGTGATTGTTTAATTGGTATTGGATCATTTGCATTGAATACACATTGTTTTTATGGATTACTTAATTGGTTTTTCAAAAAGTATTCGTTCTTTTCCCTACCATTATTTCACTTTTCGCACATTACAATTCCCCTCGCTTTCCCATATTCAATATCCACTCCATGTTCCTAAAATTTAATTATAGTTGAGATAAGTTATGTATTACGACAGATAAAGGATCGCAGGGATGAATTATAGTGATATATTCTTTTGGTTTATGACAAAGTTGATTGTTTGATGTCTGTGAGAAGTAATCATGATCCTTTCCCCCTCATTCTAACATTTTTTTCTCAATACAACCCATCGCTTATCCCGGAACCGTTGTTCACCCCCTCCTCATTGACAAATATTAAACGATATGTATGGATTGGATTGCATGAGACTGATATGTTGTTGAGCCAAATTTGATTTCATATTTAAACGAGTTGTCATGTATGGTTGTTAAAGAAACTATTTTCTAATCAATCATGCATATAGGGATGAGCTTTTTCAGCAGAGGTAGCAACGGCCGGGGTAACTGAGGAAGGGGAAATTGGAACAGGGGCCCTAGAAAGCCAAGATTCTCTATACACTTTGATGTAGACTCACAAGAGTTAGGCCAGTTATTTCAAGCTGGATTTTTTAACTGGATTGGGTAAGGAGTGGTCCAACCTAGGCTTGAAAGGCCTCCCTTCCAATCCCCACGGGTTCCTAGTATCCCAGTGCCTCCTCATGTCTCTTTTCAACCCGAAGTCCCTGAAAACAACAGATGGCAAAAGATTTTCCACCCGACAGTCTCCCAACATCGTGGCTGGCCTAACTTGTCTCTACCTGCTCCTCCACCTATTAATCAAATTTTCCAAGTTTCCCCTGTCCACTCATTAGTACACTCTTCCGATGCAAGAAAAAGGTTAAAAATTGAGGCCCACCATGCTCCTGACAAAGAAAAATCCATTGTTTCCCCTTCCTCACCCTCAAATGACTTTGATAAATATGTGTCTTCCTGCATGCATTTGAGATATGATTTCTCGCATGTGATTAGTGATATTAGGCCTAAAGGCTCCACTCGTCCCAAGGAAAATTTAGAGAGATCAAAAGGTGATAGCAGCAATAAGGGAAAGATTGCCTCCCAAAGTGGAAAATATGGATTTTAAGTTTTTATTTATTAATTGTTGAGAACAATTGACTTATGAAATTTTGGACAACACACTATTTTTTGGATATATGGGTAATATATTTTTGGAAATAATTATCATGGATATAAATTTTCAAAATATGAAGTTATGATGGGAGTCACAAGGAGAGATGTTTTATTTGATTAACTAGTTGTGTTATTATTGTTAAAGAACTAAAGGGAGTCACAAGGGGTCCCACCTACTTGTTATTATTTATTTAAAACCCTTATTATGATTTTATTTATTTTCCCCCTTAACTAAAAAGTTGGTTGAGTTTTAGTTAACTTAACTAAAGCAGTAGTTCAACTACTTCAACCAATTCTAATTTGATTAAAGGCAAAAGGAAAAGGAGGAACAAGAGGAGAATAGAAGGAAAAGCATACTAAGGTTTTCTCTTTGATTTTTGTTGAGATAATTTAGTTTTCATTCATTCCTTAATTCATTCGAAGCCTGATTCTTTTTTATGATAGCAGGGTCCTATTGTAGACAACAAGATTCAGGGTTAAATTACATCATTCAGACACTTGTTTTTCAGAGGTGTTGATCTATCTTTGATAGTTTGTGTAGACTTGTATGTTTGTGAATTGGATTTCATGAATGACAAAGGCTATTGTACAGATTCGAGTGGGCAACAATCTGTGGCAAGTTGATCCATATTTTAAAGTTCATTTTTTTACTTTCTGTTAGAAGTCCTTTTGTATGTTTCATCGGGGACGTCTAAGTTTGACTTTGGTCCAAAACTTCCGCAGGAAATTTTGTAAAGAGAACGATTATTTTGATGAATTGGAATGCAATAAACGATTGCTTTATGTCTCATCTTCTCTGATTATTGACTTGGTGTCTTTACTTCTGTCTCTATATTTTTTTCAGCATCTGTTGTGTTCAGAAAATTACAGAAATACTGATTTTTTTAGCAAGCTTTTATTTATAAAAAACCATCCTAAGCACTTGTAAACAATACTTTTGAATTAGGATACCAATTTTGATGGCTATAAACATAGGGTGATATTCCCATCTATCTTGCTTTAGCCAAGCGGGATATGAAAATGTTTGAGTAAGATCATTTCATATATTTTCCTCAACATTTATTTGGCGACCATATTGGGGAGATCTTCAATATCTCTTTGGTTGATTTTTATGTTCGATTATCATCGAATACATCTATTTTTCTGATATTGATTCTTTGACCGTTTTATTTCTTAATGATTGTACCTGTTGCAAGGCATACCAACATTGAGCTCAGTCTTCAATATCAGACTAGTATCGCTTTGAATTTGTTTAACACCATTTTAGAAATTGCTAATACTCGAGTTGAGCTTAATCATTCATGGGAGGAAATTGAACGAGATATTAGTGCCTAAGAACGTTGGGAAGCTAGACGTAGAGAGCCTATAAATCAGAAATAAACCTTCTTGTTCCTTCAACTTTGAACTTCTTTCATGTCCTTAAACCCTTGTGTTTCTAGGAGAAGAAGAGGATTATCGTGCCTTAAATTAATCCTATTGTTGAAATATGAAGAAGAAACGTTGTGTTATCTACCCAACAAAGTGATCTAAGGAGAACCTTGTCGGATTCATCCAGTTCGTCTTTTTCTCCCTTACCTATCATCCACAAGATGGCATCTAGTGGTGGATTTGGTGGCACTGGAAGTGCTTCCTCTTCTCAGTCTTCAGCTTTGTCAATGATTGGTAGATTATATAGCCACCATATCCATGTCCAATCTACCACAAATCCCACCAAAGTCATAAAAAATTATGGGCTTTTTCAATTTGAAGAAGATGCCACAACCACACCATGGCATGCTTCCTCTCCTCTTAACCTAGCACCTTCTACTCGTCCTCTTCCTAAATTCAAGGAGCATATTCCCAGGTTTCCAGGAAATAACACTGTCTCTACAAATGAACACCTGGTGGCATTTTCTAATGCTTGTCAAACATAGGAGCCAACGACAACGATACTTACATGCACTTATTTGTCAACTCCTTGGAACGAAAGGTTGCAGCCGATTTCTTTGACCTTCCTCCTAAGATTTTGTCTACTTGGGAGGAGTTATTTTATTGGTTCAAATACACTTATGGAAAACCTAAAATCCCAGCTGAGCAGTTACGGGAGTACAATAACATCACCTATAAGGATGGTGAGACCATCAAGTCCTTCAACTTGCATTTCACTGAGTTATAAAATCAAATCCCTAAACTCATTCGACCTCAGAACCAAGCCACTTTCATGCATTACTACAATGCATTACCTTCCCCATATCATCATAGACTTGAGGAAAAATCCATTGATAACCTTGGTTCCGCTCTGCATACTTGTTTATAGTATGAAGAATAGCTTGAAAGAACAGGTCTTCCTCAAGGAGAATCAGTTAAACATGCAGACATGTCCACCCTCTTACAACTAGTACAAGATATGAATAATCATATGATAACGTATGAGAGAAAAGGAAACATCTTCCCTCTCACCCCTAGAGCTTCATCTTCTTCTGCACCCCCCTTTAGAAATCCAATTGAAAATAATTTTCAACCTAAAGCTATCATGGCTCGAAGTTGGTGTAACGTTTGCGAGGAACACCACGAGGAAACCACATGTGAGGTAAGGAAGAGTGTCAGAGATAAGATATTTGGTAAAATACCAGAAACTACCATCGTTTTCCTAGATTTTGCAGAGCCAGAAGATGTCATGATCATCAATACTAGGAACAAATCCTATGCTCCCAAAGAAAAATATGATCCTCCCCGCAATTCTTCTAGCTCGAGATCATCCTCATCGGCTTCTACTATTCAAGTTCCTAAAGTTCCTGGCAGTCAAGGAACTACTTCCCCTCTCCCCTCTTCCAAATACAATATTCGGAATCAGTTGGCCAACATCAAAGAAGATGCAACCCTTCTAGACATGGTTGTCGTCTCTGAACAACAAAGGCATCTAAAACAATTCATGGAAGGAAAATCTTATGTTGTATCCAATCTCTCTGAAGAGGTAAATGAAGAGGATTCCTCTGTAAATAAAGTAGGTGTACATAAATTTAGATACCATGTAAAAAATCCCCCTTTTTATATTTCTGTAAATATTATGGATAAAATCACCCATTGTTGCCTCATTGATGGTAGTTCAGGCCCAAGTGTAATGTCAAATATTATTATGAAAGAGCTAGGCTTGTCTTGTACAAATGAAAAACGCCAAAAGCATGCTCTCTTATAATAGTCTACAACAAACGACCATAGGTGAGATTAAAGATGTGACCTTAGTTTTGTGTGCACACCCTAAAGTAAGGACAACCCTTAGTATTCAGGTAATTGATATGAAAGTAAGAAATTACTCAATCATCTTGGGAAGAGATTGGCAAGCTTTGACGGGTGGATACCTCTCACTCGATAAGACAAAATTATTTGTTCCTCGGGATGGTAAAAACATTATAGTCCTTAGAGAGGGAAGGATTTCACCTTACATAGAGAGTTTCCCACAACCTAATATGAATTATATCGAAGAGGACCTAGGGGTGTATTCCATCTTTTTTGAGTAGGGTGGAATTCCCTTGGAACAAATCAATTTAGATGATGGTATGTGGCACATGCACTTTGATGGTTCATGCTCTAGTGAAGGTAAATGAGCTAGCATAATATTATACTCTCCTGTTGGGAAAATGTAATGTTCTTGACTTGGCTAGTCTAGGAAATGTTGCTAATGTGTGTGTAGGATCAAAGGTTTACAACATATAAATGATCGTACAAATAATAAACGTGAGAAAGGACTGCAAAGTTTGTATTATGATATCTCTGTGGATTACAAAATGGCTGAATGTCGTTGAATAAACTGACAATACTTGACTAGATCAAAATTTAAAAGGATCTTAGCCGGAATACAAATAAGCAACTAAAAGATAATACCTGGAATATGGGAGCACTGCGGAATCAATGAAGAATGATGGAATACCTGGATGATCTTCCTAGTGACTAGGGATGTGTCTTTCAAAACTGAAATCAGCCAACTGGTGTCTTCCTCCTGGAATACACTGAACTATCTTTCCTGAGATGCACCTCTTCTCCTCAATGACAAGTCATAATCTGCATAATGATGAATTAGGTCGCTAACCCTTCCTTTATAGCTTTCCAAAACCCTAAATCATGATAAAATCCTAATTCACTGTTGACTTCCAAAACCCTAAATCACTGTTGAAACCCTAATTCACTGTTGACTTCTATTTTTAGCTCATAATGACTTAAAAGCGCTTTTAACCCTTTTTAGCTCAATGTCACTTTTTTAATATAACACATGTGACTGGAGTGACCTCTAGTAACCATGTTTACCCCTCTTTGGCCCTAGCTATAGTATAACGGGGTGGTTTAGACCATTAAGCCTCCTCTCTGGAGATCCTATTTGGAAAGGGACATTACAGTCCTCCCTTCCCAAAATTGCTTGTCCTCAAGCAATACCAGTCCAGGGTGCTGCAACACCTGCTCGATCTCCCAAGTAGCATCCTCTACTGGAAGCCCTCTCCATCTGATCAAACACTCTCTGATGACCCTGATCCTCAGTTTCCGCTCCCGGAACTCCAAAACCTCCTCCGGAACTAACTCCAACTATCCCTCCTCATCCAATGGGGGAAGCTCCTCTGATGTTCTAATGAATTGTCCCACTGCCTTTTTGAGGCAAGACACGTGGAACACGTTATGAATCTTTCTCCCCTATGGAATCTCTAGCTCGTAAGAAACCTCTCCTACTCAGCGCATGATCCTGTAAGGACCATAAAATATGGGCTTGAGATTCTCTGCCCCACTCTTCTTCAGACATGATTGTCTGTAGGGCTGGAGTCTCAAGAAAACCAAATCTCCAACCTCAAAGGTGGGCTCTATCCTGTGCCTATCCGCACTTATCTTCTGTCATTTTTGCATCGTCTGCAAGTTCTCTTTCAAAAACTTGAGAATCTCCTGACTCTCTATGATCCAATCCTTGGCCTTGGGAGCTATGCTCTCCCTGAAGACCAAATCTACCAAAGTGGGAGCATCATATCCGTACAATTCTTGGAAGGGTGTCATACCAATGGACATGTGGAAGGTGGTGTTGTATCAATGTTCTCCTAGATGTAACCACTTTACCCACGTTCTTTGTTGTCCTCCTACATAGTTCCTCAAATACCCTTCAACCCACTTGTTGACAATCTCGGTCTACCCATCTATCTGAGGGTGATAGCTAGTGCTAGGTGTCAACTCTGTCCCCACCAACCGAAACAATTCTCTCCAAAATGTCCCTATGAACCGACTTTCCCTGTCACTGACGATGTTCTTCGGCAACCCATGAAGTCTGAAGACCTCCCTGAAGAAAATCTTGTCTACCTGAACTGCGTTGTACTATGTCGATATGGCGTAGAAGTGAGCAAAATCGATCAATCTGTCGACCACTACATAGATATAGCATTTACCCTAGACCTTGGGTATACCTGTGATGAATTCCATAGATATACTCTCCCATTTCTTCTCTGGAATGTGGAGTGGCTAAAGTAGCCTTGTTGGATGAGCATGCTCTGACTTGTTCTGCTGGCAAGTCACACACTCACAGACGTGTCTCATAACGTCTTGTTTGAGGCCCTTCCATGAGAACCTCTCTCTGATCTGTCTGTAGGTTTTGAAAAACCCTTGATGGCCCATTAGAGGTGAATCATGAACTATGGTGAGGATATTCTTCTTAAGCCCTGAATCTGGAACAAAGTAGACTCTATCCTTGTAAAATATGACATCGTCAATGACCCTATACCGGTCATCCTGTATCTGTCCATCCATCACCTCACAAGCGAACTTGTTCTTGGAATATTCCACTAACAAGTGGGATTTCCAATCTGTTGAAATCTCCATCAAAGAACATGTCGCATGTCTCCTCGATAATGCATCGACCACAATGTCCTTCTTCCCCTTGACATACTCTATTTCAAAGTTGAATGCTTGTACCTTCTTCACCCATTTCTATTGGTGCTCACTGAGGTCCTTCTGCTCAAGGAAATACTTCAAACTGTTGTGATCGGTCTTGACCATGAATTTGATGCCCACCAAATATTGTCTGAACTTGGTCAAGGAATGCATGATTTCCAACATTTCCTTGTCATAAATGGAGTACAACCTCTTAGGTTGACTAAGCTTCCAGCTCTCGAATACAATGGGGTGTCCTCCCTGCATCAAAACTGCACTGATCCCTTCACCGGATGCATCACACTCTAGTACAAATGGCAAGGTGAAGTCTGGTAGTGCCAACACTGGACAAGTGCCCATAATTTCCTTCATGTGATCAAAGGCTTCCTATGATTTCTCAGTCCATATGAAGGCCCCATTCTTGGTAAGATCTGTCAGCAGTGCTCCAAGCTGAGAGAAACCCCGGACAAACCTCCTGTAATAGTTTCAGATCCCAAAGAAGCTCCTCAATTCTGTCACATTCTTGGGCGTCGGCCAATCCAGAATTTCCCTGATCTTCTCTTGGTGCACCTATACCCCCGGTGCACTGATGATGTGGCCTAAGTAAAGCAGCTCTGTCATACCGAACTCGCACTTGGACTCTTTGGCATATAATGATTGTGCCTCCATGATGCTAAATACCTCATCCAGGTTCCTCATATGCTCTTCCCATGACCGGCTATAGATCAAGATGTCGTCGAAGAAAACCAAGACTGATTTCCTTAACTGATCCCTGAATATATGGTTCATGCAAGACTGGAATGTAGCGGGTGCATTGGTTAGCCCAAATGACATAACCAGGAACTTGAAGTGTCCAAAATGACATCGAAATGTCGTCTTCTCTATGTCCTGCTCTCATATGTTGATCTGATGGTATCCAGAGTGTAGATCAATTTTTGAGAAGAAAACTGCCCCATGCAATTCATCCATCAACTTTTCAATGCATGGGATAGGGTACCTGTTCTTGATGGTTTTCTTATTCAAGGCTCGGTAATCAATGCACATCCTCATGGTATCATTCTTCTTTGAAACTAAGACAACTGAAGAAGCAAATGGGTTGTTGCTCGGTCTGATGTGTCCCATCGCCAACAATTCCTTGATTTCCTTCTCTATCTCATCCCTGAACCTCCTAGGATGATGATAGGGGGAGGTGATCATAGGTTTGGCCCCCTCCTCCAACTCAATGGTGCTCAAACCCCCTGTCAGGTAGTCTCCCTGGTGGAATTGCCTCAAAGACCTGTTGATGTTGTCCCAATAAATTCTTGATCTCTGTATGGTATTGTTGTCGACCTTCTAAATCCTTCTAAGTAGTGATCAAGCATTATGCGGCATATGCTACCTCCCCATGTCTAAATATCCTCTCCATCCTCTTGGCTCAAACTGTCCTGGGTGCTCCTGTCGACATACCTCTTAGAACAACCTTCTTCCCATCCTGATCTTTGAATCCCATTTCCAAGGTTTGGTAGTTGGTAGTGATTTTTCCCAAGGTAATCATCCACTGAACTCCTAACACCACATCTGTGTCTGATAGGTCAACCACATAAAATGTGTCTCTCATTGTGTAGTTTCCTAACTTCATCTCTAAGTTTGGAACTCTATCTAGACACTCCATTGTGTGTCCATCTACTACTGCAACATCAAACCCTCAGACTCCTCTATCTGAAGTGCCCGTCTCAATACTAGTGAAGTGTTGATGAAGTTGTGGGTGGCCCCACCATCTATCAGGGAGATTTCCCATTGCCCCTGAATAATCCCTCTAATACAGAGGGTATCATACCTGGGAACACCAGAAAGGGTCTCTATGACATCTCCCTTTGTTGGTTTCCTCCTGTTAGCCTGTTTTTGCGGTTGTGGAACTACTGGAGGATGGTCTCCTGCTGGTGTCGGTGGTCTACGGGGAGGCTGCTCCTCTGCTGGTGCTGACTCCTCCTCTGAACTAGTGGATCCACTGTCCTGCTCCTCCTCCTAATTGTCCACGCTATCTACTTCTACCTCAATATAATGAATCTCTTCCTTTCATCATGCACCTGTGGCTTGGGACCTAAGGATCTCTGCAATTGAAGCAAAGATTCTTCCTCATAATCTCTCCCCTAGTCTCATCATCCAACTTCTCCTTTCCCTTCCATTCTCTCTGGAATGGCTTCCTATCTCGATCCCTCTGGGGCAAAAATGGTTTGGAGAAAGTTTTAGTCTTTGGCACTGAGTCTACTAGATCTTAAGTGTGAAGGTGGCATCCTGCAAAGTGGGAGGCATGTATGCCTTCACCCATCCTCTTAAAGGCTCTGTGAGTCCTTCTATGAATAGAATGATCATCCTGGGCTCTGATATATCTGTCACTACCATGGATACCCACTGAAACTCTATGATGAACGCCTTTGTTGTGCCAGTTTGTCTCAACTGGGCTAGATCCCTGAAGTGTATCTCAGGATCCTTCCTGTCAAACCTGTCCATGAGCCTATCTGTAAACTCCCTGTAGGAGGTGATGCGACTGTGACCCAATGTCACCAGTCCATGATATCACCACTCATGTGCCTCACCCTCTAAGTGTAAGGTCGTGAAACTGATGGCCTCTGTATCGGTCATCTGGTTGAGCTTGTAATATGTGTATAGCTTCTGTACCCAAGATCTGGTGGTGTATTTGGACGATCCGTCGAAAGAAAGGATGGTGAGTTTCCCAACTTTTTGGATGAAATCGAGGTTATGCCCTTGTTGTTGTTGTGGTCCTCCCCTCTACGGCTCTCTGAGGCAGTTCCTGAGTCTGAGTCCATAGTACTAGACTAAGGCCATGTCCTAATGGAAGTCATGACCCAATGCTACGTACTCCCTCCTATACTCTGCAATGTCGTCAGCATGAGTGGGTGTCCTCTATGCTATCAGTGGCGGTGTTGCTAACGGGGGTGCCCTCTGGAAACTGGGAAACAAGGGTCTAGGAATCCTACTCGCAAAGGTGTATGTGTGAGAGGGTGACTGGGGTCTACTGCCTACTCCTGAGTTCCCTTGTGTTGCATGCGGGACTTGTGTATCTGGGGTGCCAACTCTAGCCAATCTATCAACCACCTGTGCCAAGGACTGAGACATGGTCCGTTGACTAGCTAACATATCATTGATAACTTGCATGAAAGTTGCCTCTGGTTCTACGAGGGCCTTGCCACTGCCCTCTGGTCGCTCATATATGTCTCCTAGCATCCTCTCTGCCTCGCACTCAGCCGCATGCTCTGCCCTTCTCTTTGCTTCTCTGTGTGCCTCTTCCTCTTCCTCTAAGCTAGGAGGAAAAGGGGGAAAATCAGGCCTATGCCTTCTTTCCTGATGCCTATTGTAAGTGACATATTCATCACCTACATGTTCATGGCCCTCTGGATCTTCTGCTGCACTCATTGTCTTTAGTCACAGGCTGGTAGGACTAAAGCTCTGATACCACTGTAATTTTCCTGACTTAGCTAGTCTAGGAAACGTCGCTAATGTGTGTGTAGGATCAAAGATTTACAACATATAAAAGTGTTAGAAAAACAGGACCGTGGAGCAATAAAATAAAACAAATGCGGAAACAAAACACAGAAGATACACAATATAATAGAGACACAGATTTACGTGGTTCACCCAATGTGGGCTACGTCCACCAGAGAAATTGCCAAGTCCTTCCTTTATTATTATCCAACATATGAAGGGATACAACCTACAACAAACCCGCTGCAACTTCCTCTTCTTTCTCTCACAGTCTCCTATCTCAAAATACAATATTCGCAATCGACCATAGACGCAATACATTTCCCTCATAACAGAGGGTTTCCTTCTAGGGAAAAAAACCCTAACATAATTTCTATCGTTAGATCTACGACCTTATAATGAATGGTCCATATTTACAATGAAATTACAATATACATTTACAAGGAAATTTTTCCTTTGAGGGCTTCACCCCCGAACCACCGTTGGAGGCCCTCTTGCCCCCAGCTGGGGGGATAGCCCCCCTGGACCCTGCAGAGGGGGTACTCCCCCTCTGTACTCCCCCACATGGAAGAGTGTACATACTTCTGGGGTGTAAATACTTCATGGGGTATAAACACAGCTGAAAGTAAAAGACCTCTGAATCAGGAAGATAATCAGGCTCCACAACCAACAATCTCCCACTTGGAGACTGATCTCAACAACTCCACCACTATTGCATATGATGGACTCTGAACCTTCTTGGACCTGGAAAATTTCTCATCTTCATATTCATTCTTGAAGGCCAACTGAAATTGAGCAGGAACTCAATTTCTCTCTGGTTACTCCCTTTGTTAACATATATGCAGGATTCTGGCTAGTGTGTATCTTTTCCAACTTCAAATGTCCATCTTCCAAGACAGATCGTATGAAGTGGTACCTCAACTTTATATTCTTAGTCTTCGAATGGAAGGTTGAGTTCTTTGCAAGATGAATGGCACTCTCACTGTCACAGTACAACCTGTTATTCTCTTGCTTCTTTCCCAATTCCTCCATAAACCTCTGTAACCAAATCATCTCTTTAATAGCCTCTGTAGCAGCAACATACTCTGCCTCTGTTGTTGAAAGTGCAACAACCTTTTGTAGTTTTTAAATCCAACTTACTGTTGTTCCACCTATATTAAACACATACCCTGTGGTACTCCTCTTGTTGTCTTTATCACCTGCCATAT
>ML779055.1:1032130-1051265 GCA_009831015.1 Picea engelmannii | reverse complement strand
TGGGGTGTGGCATGAAATGAAGCCCCTGAATCTACTACCCAAGACTCATAAATATTATCTACAGAAAGAATCAAAGCATCTTGTAACACATCACCTGTTACATTTGCTTCCTGATTTCTCTCCTGTTGTCCATCTCTTTGTTTATTTGGAGCTCTATAGTCTTTCTTCAGTTGTCCTTTCTTCCCACAATTCCAGCACTCTATCTTTCCAAGTCTGGATTTGGATCTCGCCTTCCTAGAATTTCCACGGTTCTCGAAACCCCTTCCTCTATCCTTTTGTCTTCCCTTGTTCTCCATGTTCAATGCATTTCCTGATGTCTCACTTGTGCTTTTCTGTCGCATTTCCTCACTAAGGATAACACCAACAACATCATCAAATTTTAAAGTATTTGAACCAAAGACAGAGTTACTTAGAGCCATGACCAACCCGTTCCAGCTTTCTGGCAATGAGATCAAGATTAGAAGAGCCCTGGCCTCATCATCAAAGTCTACTTTTACAGAACTTAGTTGATTAGTAACCATATTAAAATCATTTAAATGGTCTACAACAGACCCACCTTCCGACATCTTCATATTAAATAATCTCTTCATTAGAAATACCTTATTGGACGTAGATGGTTTTTCATACAATTTGGCCAATGCGTCCATCAAACCCTTTGTTGTCTTTTCTTTGGAAATATTGAAAGCCACCGACGCTGCCAAGCTCAGCCGTATCGTTCCTACAGCCTTTCTATCAAGAATATCCCTTTCTTCGTCCTTCGTAGCCGTTGTCTTCTTTGCTATTTCGCCCAATGGTAGGAATAGATCCTTCTAATATAAATAGTCTTCCATCTGCATCTTCCATAACTGGTAGTTTTGGCTGTTAAATTTCTCGACCCTAAACTTTCCATCTTCCAACATTTCTCCCACTCGAACCAGGAACCCTCTTTTCCTGCGAGTTACCTTTCGCTCTGATACCAGTTGTTAGAAAAATAGGACCGCGGAGCAATAAAATAAAACAAATGCGGAAACAAAACACAGAAGATACACAATACAATAGAGACACAGATTTACGTGGTTCACCCAGTGTGGGCTACGTCCACCAGAGAAATTTCCAAGTCCTTCCTTTATTATTATCCATCATATGAAGGGATACAACCTACAGCAAACCCGCTGTAACTTCATATTCTTTCCCTCACAGTCTCCTATCTCATAATACAATATTCGCAATCAACCATAGCCGCAATACATTTCCCTCATAACTGAGGGTTGCCTTCTAGGGAAAAAAACCCTAACATAATTTCTATCGTTAGATCTGCGACCTTATAATGAACGATCCAGATTTACAATGAAATTACAATATACATTTACAAGGAAATTTTTCCTCTGGGGGCCCGCTTGCCCCCAGATCCCCCAACCGGGGGGATAGCCCCCCCGGACCCCGCAGAGGGGATCCCCCCTCTGCACTCCCCCGCGTGGAAGAGCATACATACTTATGGGGTGTAAATACTTCATGGGGTATAAACATGGTTGAAAGTAAAAGACCTCTGAATCAGAAAGATAATTAGGCTCCACAACCAACAAAATGATCATACAAATAATAAACGTGATAAAGGACTACAAAATTTGTATTATGTTATCTTTGTGGATTACAAAATGGCCGAATGTGGCTAAATAAACTAACAATACTTGACTAGATCAATAGACAAAGGATCTTAGCCGAAATACAAATAAGAAACTGTGGCTGAATAAAATAACAACACTCGGCTAGATCAAAAGACAAAAGGATATTAGTTGGAATACAAATAAGCAACTAAAAGATAATACGCGGAATATGGGAGCATTGCAGAATCAATGAAGAATGATGGAAGACCTGGATGATCTTCCTAGTGACTAGGGTGTGTCTTTCAACACCAAAATCAACCAACTGGTGTCTTCCTCCTGGAATACACTGAACTATCTCTCCTGAGATGCGCCTCTTCTCCTCAATGACAAGTCATAATATGCATAATGATGAATTAGGTCCCTGACCCTTCCTTTATATCTTTTTAAAGCCCTAAATCATGTTGAAACCCTAATTCACTGTTGACTTCCAAAACCCTAAATCATTGTTGAAACCCTAATTCATTGTTGACTTCTATTTTTAGCTCATAATGACTTAAAAGTTCTTTTAACCCTTTTTAGCTCAATGTCACTTTCCGAATATAACACCTGTGACTGGAGTGACCTCTAGTAACCCTGTTTACCCCTCTTTGGTCCTGGCTATAGTCTAACGGGGTGGTTTAGACCATTAAGCCTCCTCTCTGGAGCTCCTATTTGGAAAAGGACATTACAGAAAATTCATAACTTTTCTTACAGGTTGGAGTTTGCTTGCACAAACAATGTCACTGAATTCGAAGTTTTATTATTAGGCATTGAAAACGTCTATAATCTTGGTCGTGGTCACCTTTTAGTTTTTGGATATTTTGAGCTTGTTGTGAACCTTGTACGTAAGATATACTCTCCTAGAAACAATTTGATGAAATGATACACCCAAACTATTTGGGCACTTACCTTCAACCTATTATCTTTCAACATTACTCATGTTAAGAGGGAATTGAACTCAATGGTTGACTGGTTAGCTATTTTTGCAGCCTCTCCTAATCGACAACTTCTGCCACACAAACCTCGTTGTACTTTTCAATCTCTATATTGTCTAGATATACCTAACAATATAGAATCTTGGCAGGTCTTCCCTAGTGATGATATCATTTGTGCTTTCATTCAAAATGAACCTTATAAGCCCAAGGAAATTATATCCATAGAAGATAACAAGATTCCAAAAGGATTGACTCCTCTAGAGAGTTAATTTTCATCAAGTGATGTAGGAAATAAAGAGAAACATAAAGAAGAAGAGTCGAAAATGAAGGTGGGTGAAACCATCTCCTTGAACATTGGGACACCCGAGTCTCCAAAGAATGTTAAAATAGGTGCCCAATGTTCTGATGAAGAGGAAATGAATTTTGTCAAGTTGCTTGGTGAATTTCAAGATGTTTTTGCTTGGTCTTATGAGGATATTCGTGGTTTTGATCCCACCCTCATACAACATGCCATTCCCATCAAGGAAGGCATAAAACTAGTTAGGAAAAAACAAAGACCTATCAACCCTACACTCGAAGCAACTATTCGAAAGGAATTGGAAAAACTCTTAAAGGCTGGAATCATCGTTTTGGTCAAGTATTCTGAATGGGTTACCAATTTGGCTCCTGTTCAGAAAGAGACCGGTCAGATCAGATTATGCATTGACTTTCATGCATTAAATTGGGTTGTTATGAAAGGTTAATTTCCTCTCTCTAACATAGAAACAATTTTGCAACAAGTTGCAAGGTCACAGATGATGTCCTTACTTGACGGTTTTTCGGGTTACAATCAAATCAAGGTAAAAAGGGAAGATAAATATAAAACCACCTCTATTACTCATTGGGGTACCTTGACTTATGAATGTATGCCTTCTGGATTATCTTATGCAAGTACCACTTTTAAAAGACCTATGCAAATAACTCTTGACGATTTGATCGGTAAGGTTATTCATGTCTATAATGATGATCTAATCATGTACTTTAAAGGGATATCAATTCTCTGGAAGTTTCAAGAATTATGGCTGGGTCCTTTCAAGATCAATTTTGTCCTGGGTACTAACTCTTACATTCTAAATGATTTACAGGTTTGTTTTCCTACAGTACTAACGGTTCTCACTTAAAAAACTACGTGGAACAAACTTGAAAAGTTTTAACGTTGTTTGGATTTTATGTATATTAGTAGTCTAGTTCTACTTTCATTTTCACCACTGTTTTTCATTTCTTCTTTTGTAGTAGTTTAATTTATTCTTTCCTTTAATAGTTTTCATGCTACTTTTGAAATTCTGTCATTTTATTTCTGTTGTTTTAAATTTTGTAGTCCCATTTCTGTCATGAATTTTATTGCTTTTCATCTTTTAGTTTAATTTTGGTCAAGAATAAGTTGTTGGATCAATTCTTCCACAGTAACCCTCCTGCAAGGTATATTTAGTCAATAACAGTCAAGATTACACTGTTGTTACGATGTTCCCCCTAGAAGTAAATTGAAATTTTTTATCTTCTTTCACTATTGTCTTATAAAAGAATTGGTTACCTCCCACTTCTTCTTTCCATTTCTTCATCCATTTGAGAGTTAAAAGAGAAATTCCATAAATTTTTCTCCTTGAAGTAAGAGAAAATTCTAGTTAAATGATTATGCATACAGGGATAAACCCCCTCATACTTAATATTTTTCATGAGTTATTCCCAAATTCCCGATCATTTTTCCATTAAATCCGCTTGCTTCCCCCTGCTGCATAATCATTCTGGTTATATCTTCTTGATCCGCTATTCTTGGTCTGCAAAACCATGCATTATGAGTTCTAATATGTTGGAAACAGATTTCCCTGTGGAGTCGCCAGTTTTTTTACGATAAAAATCTCAACGAGAATTTCGCCCGCAAAGTATTGCTAACGCCTATTATTTAAACTAAGATAATGATATATAATACTAGTAGGTGGGACCCCCTTGTAGATTGGAGGATCTGAGATAGTCTTATTACACATTTTATGTTGTTGTTTCGATACTGCTTACAGGTTTCTACATGATTGATGATGAAGTATTGGTTTTGTTTGCAACATAATGGTAGATGGATAATGCATTTTATGTGTTGATTTCGTTACTCTAAGCTCTAAAATCCATGTTATTAATGGATTATATTCACTGTTATTACATTTCTATTGTATCCATGATTTATTACCTGTCACACCTGCACAAGATACATGTTAGTAACAATAAGAAACAAGAGCAATGGAAAGGAACTTATAAAAAAAATCCAAGGGAAACTATGCTATGCTATACTATGTGCAATTGAAATTTAAATAAATTGATGTTAGTCCTAACTAGCAATGTTAGTGGCTATACGATTTGTATTGAGTTATATTGGGTGCATTTGATATATGTAATTGTATGGTTTTAGAAATGGTTAATATGGATTGGGTGGCGCAATTGGCAAGCAATGTGTGCAAGTTTCGATGCATGGATTAATGGCATGGATTAATGGTTTGGCTAGCTGTCATGTACTATGTAATTGAATGAGATGGAGGATGGAAGCGACGTGAAGTAAATGCACGTCACTCCATACTTATCCCACTGGTCTGTCACCCTAGCATGGTTATTTTTCATTTTGGTTTTTTCTGTGGCTAAGCTCTAAGATTCAGGCGTGGAAGGAAATGCTCGACCAAGCTCGCATTTTTAAGGCCATTGGTTATAGATATGGTTATTTTCGCCCATCCATGAATTTTATTTGTGTATGAAATGAACGTTGGCTCTGTAATGTGTTGGTCTGTGTTTTCTTGAGGTTGGAAAGTATGTAAACGTGTGGTTCTTTCTCTAAAATGATTGTGTGTGTTATTCATTGCAAATGGAAAAATAAATGGTTGAAGTTGTGATTTCATTGGTTGTTCTGTGTGGTGGAAACTGTGATGGCTCCTTGTTGTCTTTATAGGTTTTTTTGGAGGGTTTCATTCTGTTTAGCCTTGTTGGTCATCTCCTCACAATCATGGTAACCAATCCCGGTTGTATTTGGTGCTATGGGGTTGTTGTGTATGTTTTGAACCTCCTTTTGGTCACTGCATATCTTTTTCACCTGGTCGTGGGCTCATTTTACGTTATAAGTATCCTCACAATTGTTTATGGGGTGGATATTATGCCAAGAAGCATGCTTTAGGGTTGTTGGTAGTACCTGGGCTCTGTATTTCTATCATCATTATTCGGCTATTGGGGAAAAACACGAGGGTTATGCCTCTGCACATTCTTGGTATTGGTTACTGGCTAGTAAGAAATCTATGCTCCTCTGCATCATGGTTTATCCTACCTGGTGTCGAACTGTCACCCTATATTACAAGCTAAAGGTTATAAGGCTTGTGGTTCCACTGTGCTTGTCTTGAAGGCTCTCACCTACTGTCGATATGGTTGACCTCCAGTCTCCCTATGTTTGGTTCCACCGAGCGAACCTTTGATTATTTTGTTCATTAGTTACAGAGCCTGATTTTGATAAACTAAACCAGTCACACCCTGTCGGGCATCTTGTTGACTATCATAAGTTGGTTGAGTAGTATTAACAGTGGCTTTGATTGTTGGCTCATCTCTGTTTGATCAGGTTGATTGAAGAGTTGTAATTGAAAATGATAATGAACATATAGTTGCTGCCTCATTTTGTTGTGACAGTTGAATCGGTAACTCAACATTGTTATAAATGGTCCAATTGGGAGTAATTGGATATGTATAGTCACAAAGATTCCTCTTTGTGTTATGTGTTGGTCTGTGTGTTCCTACAGCATGATATAAATCGAATTTGGTGTTTGTTGTGTGTTTAATTTGCATCGATTTGGATTACTTCAATTTGAAGACTTGGTGACCATGAATGGGTTGTCTACTGTGTATTATTTGTGGAGAAATCGTGCATTGTTTTGTTTTATTGCACCATGAGAGATGAGCAGGGGGTTTTGGTAGTATTGTTTCATTGCAAATTTAATTGTTAATATTATCAAAGGAATGGAATCGGGCATGTTTTAAAAGAGTTTGTTCAACTCAGAAAAGACCTGTGTCTATGTTTGATTTAAGGATTTATAAATCATGGGCAGTGTTTGATGTTTTTATATGTTGAACAGAGTTGAAGCAATATGACTGTGTGTTCCTTTGATTTTTTTTTAAATATAAAAGGTAAGGAAATGAAAAGAAACAAAATTCTATTAACATGAAGTTTGAAAGGCATAGTGATTATGAGTATGATAACACAGTATTGATAAAAAGGGTTGAAGATTTAAATGTGGGACAGTGAACAAGTTTAACACACAGTGATTGTTTAATTGGTATTGGATCGTTTGCATTGAATACATAACTATTTTTATGGATTAATTAATTGATTTTTCGAACAATATTCATTCTTTTACCTACCATTATTTCACTTTTCGCACATTACAATTCCCCTCGTTTTCCCATATTCGCTATCCACTCCATGTTCCTAAAATTTAATTATAGTTGAGATAAGTTTTGTATTATGACAGATGAAGGATTGCAGGGATGAATTACAGTTGATTGTTTGATGTCTGTGAGCAATAATCATGATATGTTCCCCCTCATTCTAACATTTTTCACTCAATACAACCCCTCTCTTATCCCAAAACCCTTGCTCACCCCCTGCTCATTGACAACTATTAAACGATTTGTATGGATTGGATTTCATTAGACTGATATGTTGTTGAGCCAAATTTTATTTCATATTTAAAAGACTTTTCATGTATGGTTGTTAAAGAAACTATTTTCTAATAAATAATGCATATAGGGATGAGATATTTTAGTAGGGGTAGTCATGGTCGGGGTAACCGAGGAAGGGTAAATTGGAACAGGGGCCCTAGAAGGCCAAGATTCTCTATACACTTTGATGCAGACTCACAAGAGTTAGGCCAACTATTTCAAGCTGGATTTTTTAACTGGATTGGGCAAGGAGTGGTCCAACCTAGGCCTGAAAGGCCTCCCTTCCAAGCCCCATAGGTACCTGGTATCCCAGTGCCTCCTCATGTCTCTCTGCAACCTGAAGTCCCTAAAAACGATGGATGGAAAGAGATTGTCCACCTGGCAGTCTCCCAACATCATGGTTGGCCTAACTTGTCTCTACCTACTCCTCCACCTATTAATAAAATTTTCCAAGTCGCCCCTGTCTACTCACTAGTACAGTCTTCCCATCCAAGCAAAAGGTTAAAAACCGAGGCCCACCATGCTCCTGACAAAGGAAAAGCCATTGTTTCCCCTTCCTCACCCTCAAATGACTCTGATAAATTTGTTTCCTCCCGCATGCATTTGGGAGATGATTTCTCTCATGTGATCAGTGAGATTAAGCCTAAAGGCTCCACACAACCCAAGGAAAATTCAGAGATATCAAAAGGTGACAACAACAACAAGGGAAAGATTGCCTTCGAGAGTGGAAAATATGGATTTTAATTTTTTATTTATTAATTGTTGAGAAAATTTGACTTCTGAAATTTTGGAAAGCACACTATTTTTTGGATATATGGGTAATATATTTTTGGAAATAATTATCATGGATATAAATTGTCAAAATATGAAATGATGATGGGAGTCACAAGGAGGGATATTTTGTTTGATTAACTAGTTGTGTTATGATTGTTAAATAACTAAAGGGAGTCACAAGGGGTCCCACTTACTAGCTATTATTTATTTAAAACCCTTATTATGATTTTATTACTTTTCCCCCTTAACTAAAAAGTTGGTTGAGTTTTAGTTAACTTAACTAAATAACTAGTTCAATTACTTCAACCAATTGTAATTTGCTTAAAGGCAAAAGGAAAAGGAGGAACAAGAGGAGAATAAAAGGAGAAGCATACTAAGGTTTGCTCTTTGAGTTTTGTTGAGATAATTCAGTTTTCATTCATTCCTTAATTCATTCGAAGCCTAATTATTTTTTATGATAGCAGGGTCCTATTGTAGACAACACGATTTAGGGTTGAAATACATCATTCAGACACTTGTTTTTCAGAGGTGTTGATCTATCTTTGATAGTCTGTGTAGACTTGTTTGTTTGTGAATTAGATTTCATCACTGACAAAGGCTATTATGCAGAGTCGAGTGGGAAGCAATCTGTGGCAAGTTGATCCAACTTTTAAAGTTCAGTTTTTTACTTTTTGTCAGAAGTCCTTTTGTATGTTTCATCAGGGACGTCTAAGTTTGACTTTGGTCCAAAACTTCCTCGGGAAATTTTGTAAAGAGAACGATTATTTTGATGAATTGGAATGAAATAAACGATTGCTTTATGTCTCATCTATTCTGATTATTGACTTGGTGTCTTTACTTCTGTCTCTATATTTTTTTCAGCATCTGTTATGTTCAGAAAATTACATAAATAATGAATTTTTCAGCAAGCTTTTATTTATAAAAAATCAGCCTAAGCACTTGTAAATAATAATTGTGAATTAGGATACCAATTTTGATGGGTATAAACATAGGGTGATATTCCCATCTATGTTGCTTTAGCCAAGAGGGATCTGAAAATGTTTGAGTAAGATAATTTCATATCTTTTCCTCAACACACACTTTTCAAAAAAAAATATTATAATAATTTCCCAAACAAAAATGTATTAAATAATGCAAGTCAATGGGTGCACATTTTCCAAGGGATATTAAATTAATATTTAAATTCAAGGCAAGGTCAGGGTCTATCATTTCTTCATTAGGGTAGGTGACATAAGAGTGTGGTAAGCTTGAGTACAATTGTTGAAGATGACGTCGACAATTTTACTCTAACTCCCACTCCCAACGAGCTAGTACTAAATGAATTAATAAAAAATTATTAAACCCCTTCCCCTTCTCACTTGTGCACACTTTACCATTGATGTAATCATCTATATGGGCCTAGTTGTTGGGGTTAAGGTATAATGGGTGAAATAAATCAATATTAAACCATGGATTCTCGTCCATATTTATATTAATTAAAGTATTTGCAATAAAAATAATCACCAATCATATTATGATATATTTTGCTAGGAATTCTAAGGCATTTGGGAATCATACAAATTTTAACGAGGATAATATCGTTCCCATGCCATTTGAGGAGAGGAGGAAGAAATTCCTAAAAAAATAGGGATTACTTCCCAAAATACAGGGAATCCTAGAATATAGGAAATCCTAAAAAATAGGACCCGGATAGTGAGGTTTATGGTGTGTGGGGAGGGGATAAAAAGGTAAAAAATGTATGTATGGGTTAGGGTTTACTAAAAAGGTAAAAAGAAATCAAAATTACAAAATGAAAAAAAATTAAAAAATTAAAAAATCAAAATCAAAATAATTAAAATTAAAATTAAAATGAATATATAAAAAAAATGTGTATTACATCGAGGTGTTAGTTAAATGGTTTGTTTATTTAATGCAAATTAGTTTATCCATGTAAAAAATAAAGAAATTTACCCCATGCAAAATACTTAACGTGAATAAATTTTCCCTTAAGTAAAATTAAATACTTGAAGCAATATTAAGGGAAAATCACAGGAAACCCCGGGAAAACAAAAATAAATAATTTACAAAAATAATTAAAATAAAATAAAATTAATTAATTAAAACAAAATAATATACATAAAATAAAATAAAAGATATAAAAAACTATTTACAAAAACAAAGAAAAATAATTTAAATTAAATTAAATTACAGGTTAGAAAATTAATCCCAAATTACACGAGTCCGGGTTACATGCCCCTTAGGGTTCCGTTGGTTAGGGTTACGCACCTAGGGGCCATAATTTAGGAAAAAATGTATAGGGTAAGATTCTAAAAACTAGGCATCATGGAGAGGAGTGAGGCAATCAGGCTACAACAAAGGGAAAGAAAATAAGGTGAAAGGGCGACACTTTGTGTGATGATTAAACATCACAAGTTATAACGATTAGAAATAGGACGTCGGCTCCAACCAAGCACGTATGGTAGGTTAATTCATTCATTATACACATCTCAGAGGGCATATATGCTCTGATCGTGAGGATAAGGAATCGATCAGGTTGAGGAAAATGTATTTACATCAGACCATTGTGCATGCAACAGATATCTAAGAGGCATAAGGCGATAGTATGACAAGGACTCACAATTGGGAAGTTGATGGCATGGATTTTGGCGAGAGGTAAGACCAAAAGAGACTCAGTATAGATTAGTCTTCAAAGGTTCAGGGACATGTTTGCGAAAAAGGTAGGTCCAACAACCTTGGGGGCTTCAAACCTCGAGGAAATTGCATGCGAAGGTAATCCACTTCCCAATAAGGATAATCCAGGAAAGAATCAAGGTCTAGGTCATGGAAAAGTATCAAGATATTCCCCCATGGGCCTCTCAAGGATGGAGAGATCACACAAACAAAGTTTCTCTATAGAACTGCTCCTGCAAAATAGAAGAATGATATCATCCATGCGACCAAAAGAAGACTTTCCAATACTATAAACAATATATTCCCTGCCTTTAAGAAAATTTAGAAGAGAGTTTTAGGTTTATTCAATGATAACATGGTGGTCATAAATGAATGTCCTAAAAATACATTTGTCAAGTCTCAACTCAAAAGAAGGATCAACAATTATGCAATTTAGACTTAGAGTTCGCAACAGGTGAGTAGAATCTATGTGTGAAAGCATAAATATGAAACATGAAGCACAATCATGTCGATAGGAGGATGCATAGTTTGAGTTAGTTAATCAATATATGAAATAGAAAATCAAACCTAACAACCACATAATATCACCAAGCATTTTAGAATCAACAAAAATTATGAAGATGAAATGTCAATTCCATCACACAAATGTCAACAAAACATCATAAGTTAATAAGAATCATGAAGATATTTGAAATCATCATATTGAAAGAAATAATCAACACCAATTAAATATAGTCATCATTCAAGATAAAAACCCATGACTCCCTCAATGTAGGAAAAGTGATAGCATTCGGCTCAAGAAGTAGAGGATTAGGCAATAGGTTTGAAATTTTAGTATGGGGTCCCTTTCCTTTTGCTTGTAAAATAAAAATTAAAGGGGGTTGTTGTAACCACAACAAACGATGACACACTGGAAGAACTAGTTATCTTTGTCAATAGAAGTATAGGGCCTTTACTTTAGATCTGATTTTTAAAGATAATATCAACAAGACTGCAAACAATTTTCCAATAGTCATGGGTACCACAATGATGACAAAATTCTAAGATATATAACCCAATGTTTCTAGTACTAGTAATATAACACACCTTTTTCAAAGAGCTAAATAATGAATCAAATTATTTTATTGGATGCACACTTCAAATGATCTTTGGTTCAACCATGGGTTTTCACTTTTAATAATAAGAAAACATCTACATAAGTGTGTTCATCGTCTCTCTTTTCCCGACATTTATTCATTGCCAACGAGCGTCCATAGCCCCGACGAAGTTTCCTCGGTACCATACAAGCATGGCCCCGCTGGCAGCAGGCGTCCATAGCCCCAACGGGTTTACTTGTACTTCCCACACTATTAATAGTGCATTCAACTTCCTTTTTTATTTCATAACATGCTCACCCTTTTAGATTTATATATAGATATGCATATGCATATAGGGTGTGAAGGAAGTGGGGCGATACAAGAGTTGTTTTGATTTGCAGAGTAAATGTTATGCATTTTAGTTTAATCCATAATTCTCCCCAAAAACCATCATAGTATTGGCCATCTTATTAATATGAAGTGGATGAAGCTCAAAGAAAAAGATAGATAGACACTTTCTTATACTTATGGATTATCATGGTATGCTCAACAGGCACATGTGTTCCACCACAACTATCCATCCATACCCACAACTAAGAACTTTATGAATACACATTTAGATAGAGTAGTTCATGCATCTTATGACTTGCAAAAAAAATTATTTAATATGTGACCTGAATTGGACCAACCCCTCACCAAAATTTTAAAGAGTAATCCTCAAGGAATGCTGAGAATTTAAATCATCTCAGGGAACACACATGCATTCAAATCAACATATGGAAGCAATATGTACAAGCAGAAAGCAAGCACTGAAATCAGAAGTCAATTCATGAAAAATAAAATTAAACTAAAAGGAATCTAAATCTAGAATGTTGTTCATTAAGAAAGAATTAAAATAGGTTGAAAGACAAGAATAGAACCCAGTAGCAAGCAACACATCTGGTGCAACAACAGTGAGATTATTTTTCAATGAAAACTCTAAAGTAAGTCAAGGGAAATCATCAGTCAATAAACGTTAACCATTCAACATCAAACCCAATGAAAATATTCCCAGAGTTTTTTTATCTGAAATGAAGAACAAACTAGATTACAAAATTTGATGATCTAGTGGAAAAAGATTTGCAACACAATTCGCCACTCAAATTGTCACATATTATTATTTCATTCATCGCAACAAGGCCATCTTCCAGGAATCAAACAACATGGGATAATGTAGATGCTCATTCAAAGCATATTTTCAAAAATCAATTACATTGAAACATTCCACAAACCCATAAGATCTTAAGATTTCGTGACATGAGCAATTTCTTTGCATTTTTGAAAATAATTAATTTTACGACATAAAATACATTTCACATTTCTCACCAAGGCATGATTTTCTCTTTTCTATAAAAGATAATTTTTAACCACATAGATCCAAATAATTCAATGTGATACGACAAAGAGGAAAAAATGATAGTAACTTATGGATGTCATCAAAATAGTCATTAAAATGACTCCAAACATTGACTAGATCATAAATCAAAATGGGAATATATGAATGAGACAAAATATATTCTTGATCAGTTGTTTAATTGGTGAAAATATTGATTTATCAATCAAAATTGTCGCGAAGGAATATGAGCAACCAATTTTAGATTAACACTCCCTAGATTGTCTTCATTAAAGAGAAAAAATTATGAGTTGTTGGTTATCGAGGCCATTTCCCAAACTGCATAAAAAATAGAATGATGTGATCAGCTCTTATCCAGTTTGGGAAAAACTCTTCCTCTAAATGACTAACTTATTAAAATGAAATTAAACTAACAAGAAAGATAAAGGTCAAAATTAAAACTAATCCTAAGCAAGGCATGCTAAGCTAATGTAAACTTAAACTAAGTGGGATGTCATAAAACTTACGCAAATGTCAATGTTGTCATCAAGTATTTGTATGTTGTTCATTCATTTAGCTACCAAAAACTTCTTCCTAAGACATAAGCACTATGTGCTCTTCCCGCAATATTCCATTTAACATGAAGGCTAGTATCATTGATTGTTACAAGCTTTGGATCCTATGAACATAATGTCTTATTCGGAATCTATTAACTTAAGAAAAAAAGACGATAAGACTTCAATTCCACATATCTTCTAATGACATGAGTCCATCAACAAACCTGAGTATCAACATTGTACTCCAAGGCATGTGTTTCCTCTGATTATTGACGACAATGATGTGAAACATGGTATGATCATATTTGATCCTAAGAGGAAATTATCATGAAAAGGGAGCAATTAAGATATTTTTCATAAGAAGAAAGCAATTAATATTAGGTAACAACCTAGATAGATTGAATCCCCCATCATAAATGAAAGATAGAATTAGAAATCGCAAATGAATGAAGCAAGTAAGATCTGATTTCTAATCAGTGAAAAGTTGATCCGGATTATTTTCGGCACGAAATGAGAGCGGAGATATAATAAAGAAGTGTACAGAGATATTGCAGATATTCAATAATATAACAGAAATGTATCAGAGACGCAACCATAAACACAGATATACAGTAATACACTATTTTTATTAATCAGAGAAATGTACAGAGACTGTAAAAATACAGAGTGAAAGACTCGCTAGAATGGTGGCAGCTTATCTCTAAGAAGAGATGTGACGGCTACTCGCATTCGCAAGAAGATGATTACAATGAGGCTCTGAAGGCCTTTTTACAATAAACGGGAATGCCAAAAGTCATAGACATCCAAAAACCTAACCCTAGGAGATGAAGCGCCAAAGTCATGTGGGTCCCGTTTGGGTAAGTGAGTACATCAACTTCCCGGGGTCGTAACTTTTGCACATGGTCTCCGTTTTAGGCGTGTGATAGCTCGTTGGAAAGGTATCGTCGAGGAGATTCATTTTGGGGGCTCAATTATGCCTTCAAATATCATTGAGAACCTCTATCTCGAAAAACCTTCATTTGGGCCCTCAAAATGGCCCCGGAAGTTAAAACCTGCTAAAAATAGTAAATTGTCAAAATTGCCAAAAAGCCGTTTTGAGCCATTTGGAAAAGGTGGGTGGCCACCAATATCCACCTGGATCAAAATCTTATGTTTGTCATGATGGGAAAGTCCATGAAACTGATATCCTCAAGTTCCCAAGAGTGTTCCAAGTACACAAATTATGTATTTCACTCCCTTGAAATTACATGACGCATAAAGTGTAGAGAAAATGAAATGGAAAAGAAGAGTATGTAGATTGTCTCTCTAATAGATAGGTTTTCTGTTAAAAATAATGAGACATATAATCCAGAAAACAAAATCAGCAAGTTCATGAGTACGAGGGATCCAATAAAATATGTTCCCAACTAACCCAAAGGATACTCATATTTTTTTATTATGAATAAAATGATTTTGGGTCTAGGTAATGCTGAAGAATATGGGGCCCAATAGCTTGATGAGTTACAACCGCAAGGAATTCACATCTTGAAACTTACTATCATGGCTAAGATAAAAATAAATGATGAATATTTGAAATTGGAATCTTAGAAGTTGCATTGACATATTCCATAAAGATATTTACAACTCCCAAGTGTTTGAATGGATTCAACATGAGATAAGTGTATAGTTATTAGCCATGAAAAAAAAAATATTTCTCAAGAATGTAACCATAATGAGTGACCCAAAATCAACAAATCCAAAGGATGAAAATATATTATTCAGAAAATATCAGGTCTGGAAATTCATTGAATTGACAATGCTAAGAATGGGTCTTTAGTCGATCAGTGAATTGGGGAATAAAAGTATCGGTTCCCAAGTAATTTTCTAAAAATGACATCAACAAAATATTTAAGTAATAGTGTTGTCCATAATGTCAAAACATGTTTCCAAATAATGTGAAGTAATATCCCTTGTTGTTGTGTATGAGATGAAACTTGGATAAAGATAGCTACAAGATAAAAGATGAAACTCATACTCTTGAAAAACTAACTGAACAAAGTGTAATACATGTGCAGCTAATTCCCATAAATTATAACTAAAGGTACGGTAAGAAAATAACTGAAAAGAAATAGAAATCGTCTAAGCTCACTATGCTAAGAAAATTTATACAAAAAAATCATGTTGGCTGAAACTGATCGAAGAAAAGAATCATTGTGAAATAAACCATTTGGATAACTCCAAAATGAAGGCCAAATAATTATTTAAATAGAATAAAAGGAGTTGGAGTAGCTTCAATTTCAGATGGGAAAAATCAGTCACTCAAACTTTCCATTCACTACGTGTGGGACAACAAGCCCACTTCTCATAAGAGTCTTAGTTAAGCAAACTTTTTCATAATATAAATTATGTGGATGTGAGTATGGGGAAAATCCGAGTGTCCATTTTAATTACAAGAGGGAATGAAAAATATCCTTTATAAAATATCCCACTTGTGAGATAACCCAATGCTTGAAGAATGATCTCCATAAAATCATTGATCTGAAAATTACCCAATATACAAAAATTTGTTGAAGATGAGATTAAGTAAATTTTCCCCGATAAAAATTAAATTGAAAAATACAATCAAGGGAAAATTAGTGTGCAGGTTTTACTATTTATTTCCATTTTGGATGAGGATTTCATTCACTCTTCATCCAACAATAAAAGAAAGGAAAAACAGAAAACTAATCAAACTAGGAAGCAAAGATAAGATATGCAAAGGAAAAACACTATCATATTCTACCCTACTCCTATTTATGCTACAATGGTTGAAAAATGAACTATGTAAAGTTGTAATTCCAATGTAGCCATCTGTAAAATCCCAAGCCTGAACAAACATATTTATCATAAAAATATTAGCAACAGAGCTTGGAATAAAAATAGAGTAAAAGTGGGAACAATTAAGACATGATAAAATCTATTCACTATATTAGATATGTCAATGTAATAATTCATGGGAACCTTAGAGGAATACGATTCCTCCAACCATGCTTCAAGTCTATCATAAAATATGACATTACTATCATAGAATGGATGGAGGAAGATCAAGGGAAAGTGGCATACCAAATGAGAACCGTGCATAGAATATGTGTGATGTGTTCTCAGTGAGAGAATATTCATGCTAATAGATTTGCTTATCCATGAAGGAAATCCAAAATAATGAGGGCCTAACATAACCATCAGCATAGACCGAAGTGCCTCAATATCTTGGAAATCCTCCCTTGAATCACACTTCAAGCAACCATCTACTTGAGATAGACTAGTGAAATCGAATTATATACATGGGATAGTACCCACCGTGGTATAAGACAAATCCTTGAGACAATGGTGGGAGCCACTAGCATCAACAATATTAACTAAAGGGATACTTGAACAAGAAGTCTCTCTATTATTCCAAACTAAATATGAAATAGAAGCAGACATGGTATGGCATACATCTGCTAAAACATTTCCTCCATCCCATAAAAAATGTTGATAAGGCATAGTTGTGCTAAGTTCAATGGAAGATGCCTTATCCTCTCTATGTTTTGTATGTACATTGCCCCCATCAAGTATTTCAAAAGGGGTTGGCCCCATTGAGTTTACTTGAATCAGATGGTGGGTGATTTTCTGCAAAGTTAAAACACCAAAGAGATCAGGATATAAATAATAGTAAGTGGAAGATTTAAGAGAATTAAAAGCCTCTCTAGAACAAGAAAAAATTTCAGAAAGTGACTCCCTGAATGGTATTTTCTCGTCCTTAGGCTCATTAATGACCGATTGAAAATTGGTAGGATCCACACTATGAAAGGTTTCACAATCAACATGTTCTTACTCATCATGGTTTCCCTCTTCCAAAAAAGAAGTGGGTTGTTGTGATAAGAGAGGTATGTCATGTATGTTTATTTCTTTTCCCAAAGTGAAGGGATCGGCGTGGTTTTTTCTCTCCTACATAATATGAGAATCTTAAATATATTTCATAACATACTCATGGTTATAAGAGAGAAGCAAGTCACAAGAATCATTAAAAGTAGTGGAAAACATTCTTGTTTTATATCAAATATACCAGGAGAATTTTTAACAACAAAACAATCTAAATCAACATGAACTAATTCCATTGTATTCATGGGTGAGGATTCATTTCATGTTGTCCAGTTTGTCTTCATTAATAAAGTGAATAACATTTAAATATCACTCCATATCTCTCTCTTCCATTCATCGTGAAGAAAAGTGGGGGTTAAAAGTGATGTAAAAATGGAAATTAAAATGGACGTAAAATATAAATGTTGTTTAACTTCATTTTATATTGAGAAAATGCAAAACTAAAAGTGGATGCTAGAGGTCTAATTCGTTGTAAACATAGTTACCAAATTTATAAGAACTATAACATTAAAATGATAACTCTAGCCTTTAAAACCCATAATTTCACATAAAAAAAATCTTTAAAATCAACCTAAAAAAAAAATGGCTATACTAGTAGGACAATTTTTGGGGGGTAAAAATTATAACCTTTTGCAACCATGACCTAGAAAACCTATAATGTTATTAAAAAAACATTAAAATAAACCCCAAAACAAGAAGTGGTGCTTCCAACAACACCCTTTTGTTTCAAGGTTAAAGTTGCAACTTTTTTTAAACTATGGCCTAAAAAATTGGTATTGTTGCAAACAAAACCTTAAAGTCAACCCCCAAACCAAAAAGTGGTGCTACTAGTAGAACCCCCATTTTTATGGAATCGGGATTTTACTATGTCCCAAGAGCATTCTTTACTTAGGTGAGTTCTTAAATATTTCATGGTGTTTGTTCTGAGTGTTTTTCAACATTATTTTCTAATTAGATGCATGTTAATATTTCAATACCCCTAGATTTTTGAAGCGAATGCTTTTCTATGACTTATGTCACATGCAAGGGTAACCTTTGTAGATAAGGAAATCATACCAATCATGTTACTAAAGCTAAAGCAATGTATAGAAAGCAAAAAGAAAGGAGCCAAGATCAAGAAGGGATGTTGTTGGGTGTCAACGAGTGTGGGGTGTTCTATGGAGGGACTAAATTCAATAATTTAAAGTTAAACCTTAAAACTAACACATATTTAGAGTTAGTTTTTCATTCCAAACATTTTTTTTAAGTTGAAAATTTAATATTTCAAAACTATTTTGGTATAGTAGTACCACAAATATAACCAATTTTTTTCGAATAACTTTTAAAGGTTTTTAAAATAATATATAAAAAAATGATTTTATTTCATTTTAGATTTTTTTTATTTGCTAGCGTGTGTGTGACTTGCGGAGCCTGTGGCTAAGAAATCGAGACTCGAGGGCATCTGAGTCGTCAAAGTCACCCAAAGATCGCACCCGGTCTGGACCACACCAACCCTTATCATGATCAAATTTTTTTATATCCCATACAAAACAAAACC
>ML779055.1:987867-1031896 GCA_009831015.1 Picea engelmannii | reverse complement strand
AAAAAAAATAAAAAATAAAAAAATTAAGTATTAAAAAAATTATATATTTTTTTAAATAATTAAATTTGAAAAAGCACATACATTAAATGTAGTAATTCTAAAACCCCCCATTAATAGTGTTGATGTGATGCCCCTGTTAGAAAAAGGAAGAAAGGGGAGGGGAGATGCATCTTTGTGATGCCCCTGTTACAAAAAGGAGGAAAGGGGAGGGGAGATGCATCTTATTGAATCCAAGGAAGTTGAATTGTTAATGCATTACCCTCAAGTGCCTTTTAAATCATATATAATTAAATTATTCATATTCTATATGATTGGTGATCCTTGAATTTAAGAAAATTGAATTATGAATTCTGCATTATTATCGCACAATTAAAATTATACAGTTATTATGTAGAAATCTTCTTGATGAAAAAATCAAAATAGAGATAAGATCACATAATTATTATTAAGATTTCAAATTTAAATAAATTTACTCCATCACATAACCTTATTATTAAGATTTCTAATTTAAATAAATTTTCTCCATCACATAATAATCTTATTTTTATATAATAATCTTAAGATCTTCTCCATCCCATAATCTTATTCTTATTGATATATAAATTCTTTAAATTTTGAAAATATAATCTTATTATTAAGATTTTAAATTTAAATAAATTTTCTCCATCACATAATAATCTTATTTTTATTATAATCTTATTTTTATTGGTGTATAAATTCTTTAGATCTTGAATTAATTATCAAAAAAGAAGGTAATTAATATGTTTGATAACTTGTCTCCTAGGTGTAGGACAGTAGGTGACGAAGTGTGTTGTTAAGTCACTCTGTGTTAAAAAGTCATCGTTCGAAACTTGCGGAGACAACAAATCCAATTATGTTAAGGGTTGGGATTTGAGCGCGATCCCCAGATGATTTTAACAAATTAACAAACAAAAAAAATATGTTTAATAACTTTTTAATTTATTTATTTTAGAATAAATTTAAATAAAAGTTTTATTTTTAATTAATTTATTTTATAATATTTTTAAATAAAGATTACATAATCTTATTCTTATAAATTCTTTAGATTTTGAATTAATTATCAAGAAGAACGTAATTAATATGTTTGATAACTTTTTAATTTATTTATTTTAGAGTAAGTTTAAATAAAGATTTTATTTCTAATTTATTTATTCTATAGTATCTTTAAATAACGATTTTATTTTGTTAGTATTCGAGATATATGTATTAAAAATGTTACAATTTTTATTACTTTAAAATATTTTTTTAAATAAATTTACAATAAATATATAAAGACATAGTTTTTTTACATTATTTATCTTTTTAGTAATGTTTTTCTATCAAGTTTTATCTAAAGTTTAGTCAGAAATTTAAAAGGATGATTAGAGTTAGTTAAGATTTTTTAGGGGTTAAATAGATTTATATATTTAAAAAGAAATTTAAATAATGTAAAATTGTGATTTCACCAACAATTAAGTTGTTAAATTTCACTACTTAAAAAGAAAAAAATAATAAATAAATAAATAAATAACTTAAAAAGTATTAAAAAGATCATATTTTCATTTTTATTTAAAATATATGACATAATAAATAAATTTAAAAAATATCATTAGATGGATATCATAACTAGTAAAACTAAAAAAAGTGTTAAATATAACCATTTTGATTTGTACTTAAAATATATCATAAAAAATGTCCCCGAGGTGTAGGACAGTCGGTGACGGAGTGTGTTGTTAAGCCACTCCGTGATGTTAAAGTCATCGGTTCGAAACCTGCGGGGACAAAAAATCCAACCATGTTAAGGGTTGGTGTGGCTCAGGCCGGGTGCGATCCCTGGGTGATTTTGACGGCTTAGATGCCCCTGAGTCGCGGTCTCTCGAGCCACAGGTTAATCGCGTAGCCAACAGGTCCCGCACAAATTAACAAACAAAAAAAATATATATCATAAAAGAGTTAAAGATATATAATTAGATGGATATCATTACTTTGAAAAAATAAATGACATATAACATTATTAATAATTTATTAAATTAAAGTAAATCAAAAGGTATTAAAAAAAAATATTATACTTTAACATTAATATTAAAAAAAAAAACATTTATAAAAAAGCATTGTTGATATTTTGTAACTAACAATATGCAAAACCCCCAAAAACTACATTAAAAAGAAAGTGGTGCCACTAGTAGCACCATTTTTTAAAACATGAAAAATAGCCACAAAATATGACTTCTAAGAGGGTTCTCATCAAGTTGGTAATCATGTTTGTAGTGAATGCTTATAGTATGATTGAATCATAACCAAATTATGTAATATTGTTGGGTAAGGAAATGAAAAATATTTACCGAGAATCATATGCTACTACTTCAATTTACAAGGTAGAGATTGAATTGTGGAAACCCACTAAAATATTAAAGGTAAACAAAGATTTGTACAAAAAATTCTTTTCAAAATCTCAATAATGAGGTGTTGGAGCAAAAAAAACAATGACAATTGATGTTAATAGCATCATATGGACATGACCAAGGAAGCAGGAAAAAGGAGAGAATTAAAATAATTCATAAGTGATTTGCAACACTTGAGACACAATTTGTTCAAATCGAACATGATGTTGAGAGTGACAATGATGCCAAATAATGAGACTTGTAGGAGGAACAACTAGCAATTGTGGTTTTTTAATGACTTGTATCCTCTAATAACTCTAGTATTAATCATGGATAATATTTATGTATTACCTCTTTTAAACAACCAAAACTTAGATGTTATTTTCTACCTTGGCATAAGATGTGAATTTTGTACAGAAATTTTAAGTGTAAAAATCTTGGCGAAATTCATTAACTCCTAAAATGTCGACCATAAAATGTTTGGCAATATTCTTGTAAAAATATTTTCCCCGGGGTGTAAGACAATCGGTGATGGAGTGTCTTGTTAAGGCATTCGGTTATGTTAAAGTCACCGGTTCGAAACCTGTGGGGACAAAAATTCCAGCCATGTTAAGAGTTGGTGTGGCCCAAGCTGGGTGCGATCCTCCAATTATTTTGACAGCTTAGATGCCCCTGAGTCGTGGTTTCTCAACCACAAGCTAGTCCCGCAGGTCATGGACAAAGTAGCAAACAAAAAACAAATTCTTGTAAAAATATTCAAATTTCTAATAATTTTATGTAGTTTTTAAAACTTTTAGGTGATTTTTAAAATAAAATACTTTTATTCTATAAAATTTGAATAAATAGTTTTATGGAAAATAAAAAAATTGACAAATTTATTTTTGAAAAAAATTGAAAAATTAACCCATGAAAAAATTTAAATATAATTTAGCTATAAAATTATATCTAATATGAATCTTATATGTTTGCATTAACAATGTTGACAACTATCCTTATTATACTCTACTTTAAATATTAATGAAAATATATCATTATTTAATGAAATTACTACACTTTCTTTCCATTCAATGGCTAACCAATGTATGTTGTAATGAGATGGAAGCTCATGCATAAATAAAATGTTGACATTAGTAATATTGAAAACTAACATTCACACTATTTGTATATGATAACACATTTTTAGATTAGATATACATATGTTAACACTTTAAAAATCTAGGTTTTAAGATTTCATAATCTCATTTTCACATTTTCAAAAATCAATATTACTTTCATAAATGATATTCACAATTTCATATTCTAGTTCAAGATTATGATTCCAAGTTTATTAAACTCGACATTCTTATCTTCCTTTGTAACGGTCATACTTTACAATTGCATTCACATTTTGAATATAAATGTTATGTTTCAAATCGCAAGAATTCTCAATTACAACAAAATTCTAAATCCATTTATGCATAATGTCAACATAGTGTTTCTTTAGTGTACTATGGATTGAGCATTTTATTTCTTAGAAATAGGTTTTGTAGTAGGTTAAACATCCTACGAAATGACAATTTTTTGGGGGGACATTTTTTCGAAATCTTGTGAGAAATTGTTATATTCGTAGATTTGAGTGATTATTTATGTATAATTCGATTAGGGGTTTTTAAGCATATTAAATCCATTTTAGTATTCGGAAATGAATTTTGAATAACAACAAAATAGAAATTCATGTAAATTTGTATCGTCAGATTCCAATGAAAAAATCCATTCCATAGAACAACTAGACAATGTCATAGATTTTTTCATAGGATAAAAGATATCATAAACCACATTTATGTTGTTTAAGATTCCTTAAGTATTTGGCCTCAAGTAAAAAATGTTTTGAATGGTATTGGATGAGGACATCCACACTTTTATGTTATTTTTCCTTGGAACACACTTCAATGTTATTTTTCCTTGGAATCTTTTTTATTACATTTGTTGTATGGTAAAGGAAACTTGGTTCCACTCTAGGTTCCATTTTTATTACCATGTTATGTTATCCAAGGTTTTTGGGATTTTTTTATGGTGTCATATAATTTTGTATCAAACATTTCTTTGGTTGTTAGAGCTCAAAGGTATAATTAGTCAAAGTTTTTATTGATCAATAACTATGATGAGATTAATAATAGTATGGATTAATTCAAAATCACACAAACTCTTAATTATTATTATTATTGTTATTATAATTATTATTAAGATTACGGCCAGAAACCAAATTGGTGTATGAGACCCCCTTCCACTCCCAATTATACACAAAACTTTCATTATAATAAAACTTCGATTAAACGTGAATTTTAATTGATATATTCTCAAATTTTATATATATATATATATATATATATATATATATATATATATAATCCCTTTGTGATTTATCTTTTTGACGTATCCATGTTAACAAGATTGAGAATTGCCTAATGAGTAAGAAACCACATCAATATTAAAGGACTACAAAGATTATGATGAATTTGTAAGATTATGAAATTAATATTTTTTCAAGATTGCACTTTTAAAAAGATGATTAATATGCATTTAAAAAATAATAATAATAATAATAATTTTAAAAGGTAATTAATATGCATTTTTTAAAAACTAAAAGTAATTTTTGACCTTTTAAATGATTATGAACTCAATTCTGATCATAGAATTTTAACCCTAACTCTAAACATTGCACAAAGGTGTCATTGAATAAAATTATAATAAGCAAAGGCAATTATTTTTTTAGAAAAGTAAAGTTGATCTTTTCTTAAACGATTTAAATAGTGAATTACATCTCCTAATCTATAAGGACGGCATTGAAGACCTGTATCATAATTTTACAACTACTCTTTCCACTTTTATTAACAAGTTCTCTTTCAAGGTGTCATGTAAAAAGAAGAATAGAACAACCAACCCTTAGCATGATAAAGAATGTAAAATTGCTAGGAAATCCAATAGGGATGCTTCTAATGAGTCCTTCAAACTCAATAAGATAAATACATACAAATTCATAATTAATAGAAAAAATATACTATATAAATAAAAGGCAAGAGCGGCTTTTACACCTATCTAAGCTTGATCCTAAGAAGTTCTGGAGGAAAATTCTAATTCACAATACTAAAGAAAATAACACATATGATTCCCTTAAGGGAATGGAATTCCTACCTTAAAAGTCTTTACGAGTTCCATAATTCCATGGACAACATTCCTACTGTTCCTACAGAGAATGAAGTTTTTTCTTTGGATAACATAGAGTTCAGGGTTAAGCGGCTTGCAAATGGGAAAGTTAAGGACATTGAAGGCTGCCAAGTTGAAATTTTTAAAATCGAAGGGACTATCCTCATCCCTCGCATACACAAGTTCTTCAATTTACCAGTCAAACAAGACTTCCCTAAACCATGGACACAAAGCCTCATTGTACCTATTTTTAAAAACAGGGATTGAAACATTCCCTCTAATTATAGGACAATTATGATTAGCACGATTTTAGCCAAGCTATAGGGAATTATTTTGGAAAACAAATGTATCATTTGGCTAGAAAGTCATGCTAAAAGAGATAAAGGCCATGCCAAATTGAGGAGATATCATTCAACTATGGAAAATCTTGTTACCCTTAGGATCATTACAGAGGAGTTCCACAATACTAGAACCAATATTTTGTGTTTTTTTGTTGACTTTATAAAAACAATTGTTACGAGGGAAAAACTCTCTATGGCCACGGGTAAACCACAACAAACAGGTATGACTGCAGAAATCAACTCAATTCCATTGTATGCTATATAAACTAATGTGCAAGATAAGAAAGAGGCCTACCTCGATCCAACATTTGATGATGTTCCATCGTTGAGCACTTCGACCCAAAGATTTATACCTACAATAAGTTCTCAACAAACAAGAAAAGCAAGTATATAGTGATAATGTAAAGGGGTTAGCACATCAGATAACATAATCCATTAATAAACATTACAAACATGCCCATGGATAATAATCATATATTTTCACGATACCAATAGGACGGGAAAGGAGTATTTCTATTAATAATTGATCAATAGAAGTGTCAACATTACAGACTTCCATGTTGGCACGGTTCGAAACCAAGGAACCAAGTTCCTTCCAACTGGGTCTCCACCACTTCAATCCTCCACCAAAGGCAAGCTCAAAGGAGAGAGACAATGAGGTTCTCTCAACAATAAGGAAAGAGCTTGGGGGTTGAACACTGTGCTCATACTTGAGGGACAAAGGGATGCAGACTCAATATGAAGTAATTTCTCCAGAGTAACTTTGCTCTCAAAGTTGAACGTTTTTTCCTCTTTTCCATAACTCGAAATTGTGTTCTTATAGCCTTCAAAATGCAACTGAAGGGCCGAGTCGGGATGTTTCCAATATATGGAAGGCCAAGGATCGGAGATCTCTTGTTGTGACATGGAAACCCGACTCCATTTTTGTATTTTTTGGCACGAATCCCGATGTATGCGGGATGTAGTGGAGCAACCTGCGTATAGGCTTGTTGTATAGCTGATAGGGCATGTATATGTGGAAAAATGTTTATTTTTAGCTCTGGATTTATCAAAAAGGGATGATAAGTCTACATAGGGAAATGGAAAAAGGCCCTATGTGCAAGATAGCAATGGTGAGGCAAATCTTGTTATAAAAGATGTCCCCTAATGTGTGAGATTAGAGGAGTATCTGCGATGGCCTAAATACATTATAAATAACCCAGGAGTGGAGTGGTAGAGAACCAGTTGGATGAACTCGATTTCTCATTACATTCTTTACTAACTTTGCATACATGGCTTCCAAGAATACAATGCAGATCCATGCGGAAAATATACCAAATAAGTGTTTGTGGCCATGAATAGGCAGATACAATTGCGGTTATATGTCAAAAGTTGTCATAGTCATGAACAAGGCCCAGTGAAACTAGTATCAAAATCAATCTGAAGATATATGTATACCATGGAGTACAATCTAATCTCCCATGATCACTAAAGTCGAACAAGTGTTGGTCCAATGAAAGGGAAGCAACAACTCAGGAAAGCTGCGGCCACATAGTGATGTATTCAATTCTTCTACACTATCCTCCAAGGGTGCAAGTCTACATCATGTGAATAAAGGAGTTGAGGTCGAACATAATGCGACATCGTTTGATTACCGGTCATTGAAGTATACAGTTAACAAATGCGAGACAGCCTACCAATAATGAAAGTAGGTATCAAGGCACCGAGTACATTCCTACAAGTGTGAATAAAGGATTCGGTGTCGAACACTTGAAAAATCCATTGATCAGGAGACATTGATGTACTCCTATATCTCAATGGCGAGAGAGTCTGCCACTAATGACTACAAGCCTCAAGGTACTCATAAAACCCTAGGTCCCATATCCAGAATAAATGAGTTGAAGTTGATGGAAAGAGACCCACTGAAATAAGAGCATTAAGGCATCTCTCATCAGTTAGCACGAGGAACAAAGCAGGAGCTTTATGATTTGGTAGAGATCGGACGAAGACCATGTTCACGAACCAACGAACCTATGTGTCTTTCACGTGTATCAAATGCAAGAGGTACACAAAAAAGACCCTCTGAATAGCATACAATGATGAAAAATGCTAACAAAGGCGAGGAAACCACAAATAAGGCTAATGGAATCCAAGAAACTGCACGAATCCCAAAGTGTGAATAGATGTCTTGCCGTCGAAAACAAGGGAAACCACCCAGTCGATGACCAATGATGAAATGTCGATTGTTGGGTTCAAGGTGACCTACCGATGATGCAAGTAGCGCCAAGGTGCATGATAATACCATAGTATCATGTGATTCTAAGACAAACTAAGGGTATGGCCGACATGCAAAGTCAAGATTTATGAGGAGTGGCCGACGCAGGTTGTGAGACTTCCTTTGAACAAGAGCATGAGACATATGGTGGACTCCGGCAACATAGACTCAATGATGTGACTATTAGATGCAGGAGGCATCAATAACATTCTCTTTAGGGACTGGAAGAGTAACCAGTCGGTAGAGAAAACTCTGTAACGAGATCAGCTTCCTAAGGCCATGCTAAACCCAAAATTATGATGACACAAGGACTCAATAATTTTGTGCTATGTTCAAAGGTGACACGACTGCTGCCAATTATAATCATCCCTTCCCGCCCGTCTTTTTTTGTTTTTTCATAACAAATGAATAATATGATATAGAGGAGGAAACGAGTGTCGCAAGTAAGAAAAACTAGTTCCAGTAGTGGAACGTACCTATGCTTAATGAAAGGAAATGCATGTGGGAGATGGACACTCGGGGTGATGTTTCCTCCAGGGTATAGGGTGTCAAATTGCAAAGGATATAAACAAGGCTCTGCTTGGTTGAGGATGCAAAACTGCTTAGGCAACGGTTTATAATGCAAAGAGAGAACCGACTAAAGGCTCAATACTGCAAGCGAGGGCATGAGATGTAATCACAACTTAATGCCAAAAAATATCCTTTTTTATATCTTGTAGTCTACTTGGTGTGAAAAAGGGGTAAACTTGTGCCAAATAGACGTCTTTTCAAATCCAATTTACGAGTGTGAAAAAGACAAGTTTACTCGGCGATCTTTTCTATTTTTGATAACAAGTCGTAAAAGAGCTTAACTAAGACTCATGACCTTTCAAATCGAGTTTAACGAGTGTGAAAGAGACAAATCACTCGGCAATCTTTTCAGTTTTTAGACGAGTCAGAAAAGAGCTTAACTAAGACTCATTTTTTGGGAGTCCACAGGAAATAAGGCCACATGGGCATGAATGAGAAATGAGGCTCATCATAAAGTCATGTATCAAGTTATAATGGACTCCCAGTCCTAAGGAAAAAACTAGGCATGGGCACCAAATGACAAAGGGAATCTAACTCGGGCACCCATGTTTGGTAAGTCTCTACCATTTATTAGCGACACTATTTATAACAAACAGAAGGTTTTGTGTCGCAACAAATGGGTTCGTACCTAAGGCGTAAAAAGGCGGTAGTCGAAGGATAATGAAAAAATTCACGATGGAGTGGATATCTATCCTATATGCTAGGTTATGAAAATACCTTCCCGGGGTGTCAAACGGTCAAGCATGATGTTGAAATCCGCAAGAAAACTTAGTCAAAACTACAACAAACCAGCTCAAAAACACTCTTGAATTTGTCCATTAGGTTAACAATTAGCATGAAACTATATAAAGTGGGTAAAAATAGCTTATAAATAGTAATAAAATCAAAAATTATTGTATCATTTTGATTTTTACCCAAATAGTGCAATTTGGACCAGAAATACCTCCAAGATTCAAACGTCGATTGTGGGAGCATCGGGCAATGAAATCATGAGCCATCTGAATCAGGTAACTCTTCATCTCATATTCTTCAAATTCAGTGGATTACATTTTTTAATTAGGTTCCAATTTTTTAGTTTTTGAGGGTGTGAATTAGGATTTTCGGTGTACGCGGGTCTCCTTTGTTAAGGTCGCGTGTACGATGAGGTATACGCCCATGTGTGAACCACAGGGAGAGTGTATCAAGACCTATACGCGACTGTGTGCAAAGAAAGCCGCGAATAGGTATGCAAATGGCCAAAAAAGGGTTTCTAACTCAAAAAAAATTGATTTGTTTTTGCAGGATGGTCCTGGAATGGAGAGAGCAAGAGCATGATGTAATATCCCTCGGTCGAACCCAATTGTAAATCTAATATAAATGTACTTAAGCTGGTGAGTTGTTTTTACCTCATTTGGTAATGCACGTCATGTGGCACAGTGCGCACATGAACTGCGCAGTAAAATGATGTAATATGCACATTCCAAGATATTGCGTGCAGTATCTAAGGTGCGCGCAGTATGGAGGACAATGAGCCTCGTGTATATGATATGTGTTATAGCGGGTGAGTCGGTTATTATAAGTTGGGATGATTATGTTTTGATATTAGGCCGAAACGCCTAGATTTCAAAGGGCAATGCCCCTACTTTGTATATGACTCATGATTAATATAAAATACATCGTTGCGCGCATACCGACCATGATAAAAGAGATGGGAGACTGAAATTCACCAGTTAGGGAAAGGGAGGGTCAAAATTCAAGGGAATATTATATTAATATTTTCTAAAAGCATAATGGATAATTATGATCCTAAGTTCTAAATTTGGGGACAAGTGGACCAAAGTAACTTTCGATATGACAAGTGTCAAGTTGGGGACATGCATTCATATCATGGGGGAAATTAGCTCATTTGGTGACTTTTCATGGGATACCTTACCAGCAGCCTGACCATCTTTTCGCACAAGGTCTTCCACGAAGAGTTTCATAGTGATTCTTTCCACACTTAGTTATCCAGACAATGATTCCATGACCATTTTCACTCATGCATTTCGTTATCCTTGAGACAGCCATTTCACCATTTCGGAGCCTGTTCCCATAGCCCTTTTCGGTTGGTGTACCTGGTTATCTTGGAGCAGGATTGAAGAAGCGGAAAGCCCGTGAGAAATTCTCTGAGCGAGAGAATTGTTGGGGATTGATTCCCAAAGGTGATCATACAAGAGGACCAATTCACCCTCGACATACAACCGGGGACAAACAGACTTGTCGTACTGAACCTTGACACGTTTCTTGTTTTCCTCGATAGTCGTAAAGGCGTTTCGACGCTACTCATCAAGACTCTCTAGGTGCACAAGGTGTCACTCTAAATCTAAAGAGTCAGGTAGAAGCTCGACTACCAACTTGAGAGAAGGGATTTCGCATTCAACAGGAAGGATCGACTCCACACCGTGCACTAACTAAAAAGGGGAAAAAACAGTGGTAGTCTTAACTAAGGTTTGGTATGCCCAAAGTGTGGGATATAGCATGATGTGCCAATAGGAATTACTTCGACTGATAGTTTTTTGCAAAATGGTCTTGAGATACTTGTTGACGACCTCTACTTGCCCATTTTCCTGTGGGTAATAAGGGGATGAATGATTGTGTCTAAACCCTAGCTTAGATGTTAGTTCTACCATCATTTCATTATGAAAGTGACTGCCATGATCAGTGACAATCTCACTCGGGATACCGAACCGGGCAATAATTTGGTTGAACATGAAGAAGGTTGCAGTCTTCCCATTGGAGTTTACAGTAGGAATGGCCTCGACCCACTTAGTAAAGTAGTCGACAGCCACGATAATGTGTTGATTCCCCCCAGCCGAAGTTGGGTTGAAATCGACGAAATCTACCTCCCATTTGGTGAAGGGACCGACGATGATGACTAGGTCAAGAGGGGTTGGATGCGAGTGCATTTTCTGAGTGAACACCTGGCAGGGGTGACACTTCTTAACTGCTTTGATGCAATATTTAAATATAGTGGGCCAGAAATAACTGGCTCGCAAGATTTTTTGGGTTGTCGCAAGCCCGGATAGGTGACCACCACAAGCCCCTTTGTGGAAATTGTTTAGGATTGACTTGACTTCCTCGTGAGTTAAGAAACGATGCAATATATTATCTACTCCTCGGCAATACAAAGTGGTGCTGACAATGGTATACTTTTTGGCTTGGTATCTAACACCTCATCGATCATCTTGCGAGAGATGTTGAGCGAAATTCAAGGTTTGAAGATACAAAACAATGTCTCCATACCAGGGATCGGACAATGAGACAAGGAAAATGTGTTCGTCTACAAACAAATCAACATGGATAACATCCTTGTCTAATCGTGGAAAATCGGATATTAACTCTGCAAAAACTAGTGATTTCTTGGACTTGGTCGAAGCGAAGTCAAGATCAAATTCTTGTAAGATGACAATCCATTTATTATATTTTCCCCCAATGATACGTCTAGTAAGGACGTATTGAAACGGATTGACATAGGCCACCATCGTAGTCTTGCAAAGTAATATATAGGGACATAAGCGTTGGACTACGTGAACGGAAGCCAAAGCTAGATTTTCGATGTGAGAGTAATTAAGCTCAGGACCGACTAAATTTCGACTGAGATAGTATATGATGCATTCATGGAGCTCATCATCCTCCTGAACTAGAACCATACCAATCGTCTCTGAAAACGCGGCAATATACAATAGGTAATCTCTACTGTAATCAGGAGATTTCAGTAGAGGGGTCGATACCAAGGCTTTCTTCAAAGCATTGAAAGACTCATGGGCTCTCCCATCCCAGATAAAGGGGGTGTCTTTCTTCAAGAGGCGCATGAAACCCTTAGTAATATTGGCATAATTCACTATGAACCGACGTAGAAAGATAGCTTTTCCTTGTAAACCTTGAAGTTGTCTAATTGTGCGTTGGGGAGGAAACTTAAGTATTGCCTCAACCTTAAGAGGATCTACCATGATCCCAGTCTCGAAAACTAAAAATCCTAAGAGACGACCAGACTTAACGCAAAATATGCATTTATGAGGGTTTAGCCGGATTCTATAGTAACGACATCCTTCAAAAACTAGCCAAAGGTGTATAACATGATCCACTCTCTTGCGAGAGTGAGCAGCAAGATCATCTAGGTAGGCTTCGAATATGTGCTTGAGATCATGAAAATTGAAATTCATGGCACGTTGGAAGGTTGCTCCAGCATTTTTAAGGCCGAAAGGCATTTTCCGGTATGAAAAAGTACCCCAAGGACATATAAATGTCGTCTTGTGTTGGTCCTCATGTTTGATCTGGATTTGGTTATAGCCTGAAAATCCATCCATAAAAGAAAATATATTGCTTCTCGCACACTCATCGAGAATCTGATCAATGAAAGGTGTGGGGAAGTTATCTTTAGGACAAGCCTTGTTCAGGTCACGAAATTCCATACACGCATGGATGGTTCCTTGCTTTTTATTCATAGGAACGGGATTGGATACCCATTCAGTCTAGGGAAACGGGTAGATGAATCCAGCGTTAAGTAGCTTCTCCACCTCTTCCTTAATAGCAGCAGCCTTCCTAGGATTCACAGCTCTAATACGTTGTTGAACAAGTTTAGCATCTAGGTAAGTTATAATATCATGTTCGACAATCTGAGGGTCGATCCTTGGCATCTCTTCATATGACCAATAAAATACATCTCGAAATTGTTTGAAGAGATCGGTGTAGATCAGAATTTCTTCTGGCGAAAAATCTGCACCTATATTTACGTTCTCAATATTTCCAGGGGTACGAGAGATATCGATTGAGACGGTAGGAGAAATACTCGCCATATTTCCTTTGTCATAAATGTCGTGCATATCAAGTGGAACTACGGTGTGACCGACTATCTCACTCAGGGTAGACCAAAAGTCATCTTTCTCGATTCTTTCAAGACTTGGGAGAAAATAGGATCGATGATGCATGTCATCCCAAGGTCTCTCAAAACCATTCATGGCTTCAAGGATGGCTTCGTCTGAAGGCAAAGTCTCATCTAGGAAATCATGCGAACAAGATAATGAGGTGTCCCATACAGGCCTAAGAACATGATCCTCCTCGTCTGTCTGCAAGGTAACAGGATCAGGATCGACGGAAGACTCAAGAACAGCTTGATACGCAATCTTTGTTGTCGATAGTGGCATAGCCATGCCAGCGTGCAACTGTCCTTCACACAACGAAGTCGGAGAAGGTAGGGTCCATGGATCACTAAAATAGGAAGTGTGGAAAGGAATGGACCTCCCTGCAGAAGCGGGCTTACTAGACATGGTGTAAACATGGTGAATCGGTGTCGAGAATTCAAAAGTACCCATGAGGAAAGAATACATTTCGACATCGATATTCTCAGTTGTCGGCTGAGAATTTTCGATCACAAGGATGGATGGTCCAACAGATGTGTTAGGACTAGAGTATGCAAAGGATAACTGGTCGATATTCACGATCTCCCCTTGATGAGGAAAACAAAGTACACGGAAGACGGACGATACAACAACGACCATAGCATAGGTCCAATTGCGACCTAGTAACAGTTTATAATCGAGAGGTGCATCAACTACCTCTACTTCCATCTCTACCGTCTTCCCACCTAACTTGACCGGAAAGGCAGGGAGAATACCATGAGGGCGAAAGGAATGACCGTCAAATGCAGTCAACATGTTCGACAACTTGGAAAGGGCCAGAGAACTGAGAGCTTTCCAACAAACCAGGGACATCACGTAGGTGGCAGCACCTTCATTAACCACTGCTCGTTTGATAGTATACTTGGAATACTCCACGTGGGTTTGGAAAGCCACATGGTAGCGTAAGCGAGGCTTCACATCTGTGATGTCAAACTTGATCAATTTCGAGCCACTAGGTTCTATAGCTCCTAAGGCAGAGAGTAAGGCATTCCTCTATGATGGACACGTCTGGAGTACCTCCAAATCCGACATCGCGCAAGGGGTTTAACCCAGATCCTCAACAATAGAGTAGTTTTGGGTGGCTCTAGCATTAGGGATGTGGGTAGAGCACTTAAGTACTCCTTTCGAAATATGAGGTGGTGGCTCTGGTTTCTCAATCTGTAAGTTCATCTCTCGAGGGGGAGGAGGAGCTTCTAGACTGGTACTAGCTTTTGAAGAGCTATAATCTCGAGAGCGAGTGGCTATATCTATTTTGCGTCAACCATATTGATACAAACATGGTCGCCATCTTGCGATGGTAGGTTTTGACTTCCATCGGACGCATTTCCAGCGTTCAAAGAGCTCGAGGCTAAGTGTTGGTTGTGTGGGAATGGATTCGTCAGCACAATGGGCGGTATATTTAAAAGCCTCGTAACCTCCGCGAGTTTGGGGCATAAATGTGTAAGGCGGTCATCGGTATAAATTTTACAAGGAAAATTCACCTTACATTTCTCTTTCTTGTCCTCTCCAGCATTTTCATTTTGTTTCCCATTATTATCCTTTTCCTTGGGTTTATTATTATTATTTCCACCCTTACAATTGTTTCGACCTTTCCTTTTATTTCCATCTAGTTGTTGGTCACCATTTGGATTCTTCGACGATTTCACTGAATGTACATATGTCGATTGGGTGGGTTTGGAGGATGCAGATGAAGTTGACCCTCCGACAGACTTCGTTGTCGAGTCTGTGGACTTTACATTGGCAGACCCTACAATGCCATTGGCATGAGGTCCGGGATTTTGTCTAGGATCATGATTTGGCCACGATGCATCTGGAAGAAGGTGATATAACATCCTAGACTGAGCGTATATCAAATCGAGTTGTTGGGCTCTAAAGATAGTTGCTTCCTCGTTGAAGACCCCAGAAGTAGCAACGTCCTTCGAGATAGGAGCGTGCAAAGACTTTAGGAACCATTCTAGAAGAAATTCCAGGGGTATAGGAGTCTTAATCAACCACCTTTGTCTATGTCATTCCTGAATATGGTCTGAGATGTGAGTGTCGGTACCCTGGCATAGATTCGACAAAATTTCAAGGCCAACATCGTAATGAATGGGAAATTGAAAGTGGTTGAGAAAGGATAGCACCAACTGATGGAATGACCGGTATGTCCCCCTAGGTAGCTCAATATACCATTGCGACGCAACTCTAATGAGAGTGCGTTGAAACAATCGTAATCTAATAGAATCATGGTTCAGAGAATTCGATGAGCACCAAAGGTGAAAAGTAGAGACGTGATCACCAGGGTCCTCTCCATTCTTACCTTCAAACTTTCGAATGTCTGACGTAATGTTGGTAGGGACAGGGGGCCATGTGGGATCATGACTCATCGGGTTGTTCATTAAATTAGACAAGTCTGACAGATTAAGCGTGGCCAGAAAAGGGAGACGGGGTTGCGACATCTGGTCCCACCCTCCCGCGAAAGATTGTGCATTAGGAACTGCATTCCATCCAGGATTCTGGTAAGGACCAAAACATTGTCCAGAATTATAAGTCCATCCTTCAGGATGATTCATATAAGACAGGTTGGGCATCATTCCAATAGGAATGTTCTGATAAGGATTATGAAAATTGCCCCCGACTAGATTAGATCTGAGCTGGGGGTTTTGAAAATTTCCCCCAACCGGATTGGATCCGGGTTGGGGGTTTCCCAAAGTGTAATATTGACCTCCTCCACATGGGAACCCGTAGAATTGAAGTGGATTCGTCATGCCAAAAGTATTGGTCGAAATCGACACCGAGGAGGTAGGGATGTAAGGCAGAACTTGTCCTCCAGTTGAGTTGTTCCATCCAGTTGTAGAAGGATTAGACCTAGAGTTAAGAAAAGGGACACTTCCTAAATTAGGATTTGTTTGGGTGATTTGAGAACCACCAAATGGAAAAGGAGTGTAAGGAGGTGTAGCGCCCTCAAGTCCAAGGCTCGTGTTGGGGCTAGCAGCTGGGATGGAAGTCGAAAACTGCGATGTGAAGTTAGGCATACCATAAGAAAATGGACTAGAAGCCATAAGGATGGACTAAACATTGTAACCCAACGAGTGACCAAAATCCCCAAAAGGGTTCAAGGCAAAAGATGAAGCATTAACTATAGGTTGAGCCATAGTACTAGTATAAGCCTCCTGCATTGCAACTGTAGCGGTTGCAGGAGTCAAAGGGGTTCCATTAACTATAGTGGGTATGGGAGTCGAAGAAATCCCAGTGTTATGAATACTAGACACAGTACTCATCATTGTGGAACCACAAGTCTGAAAGGTGGATGTGTGTGTACCACTTCTACAAACTCTACGCCTTTTAGAATGCAAGAACCCAAAATCCGGTGGTATCTGTAGCAACCGACAGGACCAGCGGGGAAGCTGGTCAGAATCCACGACGAATTATCACTCTACAAAATACAAATATATCCTAAGGCCAACTAGTAGTCAAGAAGCATACCAAAAATTCAAATGACCAATATGCATGCAAACGGGCTAAAGTGGCTGAGTGGCCTCCCTCGCTAAAGAAGGTATGCTTCATCCAAGAGGGACTTGAGACTCCCCGCTAAAGTTTGGAGGTAACAGAATTAGTTATAGGGGCCCTCGTGGGCTTAACAACTAGTCGGTCAGATCCCCCTAGAGAGGTAATCCTCCATAAAGGTTGTGTGTTGTCTGACCCCTATCTGACCCAGGGTACAAGCAGAATAACCCCTGCAAGTAACCTATGAGATACCTAAGTCAAGCAATTAATAAACCATTGTATAACCAATGCACATGTGAGCAGTCGTAAGTATGGATCACTGTATGGGTAGGGTAGCAAAGCCCGAAACCTTGAAAGCATCACCTCTCACAAAGGTATGGGTACTAGCAAGATCCTCAAATACGAAGAAATCTGCAGAAATATCTCTGACGCTAGGTGAGTATCCAGGGGTTATCCATTCAACTAACTTCGTGCAACCTCGTGATTAACTCTGGTGTGAGTAGAGCCTCCTGATATTACCAATTATACAATGGACTTCTCAACTCCCTTTCTCAGACACATATGTTGATTTAATTGCCTTGGAGAAGTTTACTCACAAAATCCTATTCCAAGGCACTAAATCCTAGACTAGTTTGTGCACCCTAAAAATAAAATCGTGACTAATCAATTTTAGTTTAAAGTGTAAATTTTATTGGTCATGATTACTCAAAAGGGCATGGAAGCAAAAATCATGATGTTATGACTCTGCAAAAAATAAATATGAATATAATGCAAAGTCTACCTTTAACTTTTCAATGAATGATATGCTAATAAAAACAATGCAATTTTCAATTTCAACTCTGCAATTCATAATTAAAATGAAATCTTTTGCTAAATGTACTAAGCTAATGATAAAGGTTCAAAGACAAAAATGTTAACCAATGCAAAATGCCTATTTTTTTGTATTTTCAATATATCATAAAGAAAATGCATGGACTGAGAAGCAGCGTGATATAAACATTCTACTATGTATAAACGAAATAACTCAAGTAGAATACCAAGAAACCAAGAAAAACAACTCGAGGTTCAAGGACAAATCAAAAATGAAAAAACAATGAGAAAGACTACGCCCATAAATTCAACTCCCAACAGGCTTCCTGTCAACCCAGAGAAGCTCAACAGGCACTACAGAGACCTAAGAAGGCTCAGAAAACATCAAAACTCACCCAACAGTCACTAAACCAAGCAAACAAGCAAGGAAAAGTGGTATACGCGACTGTTCAGGAGAATAGTGCGTATATACGCAGCTTGCAAAGAGGCAAAACACGTGTGTACGCGACTGTCAAGGAAAAATGAGCATACAGGCTTTAAAACAAGGCTAGGCAATGGCAAGAAGGATGAAAACTCAGACTCAGAGTGAACAAAATCTGTCAAACAGTGATACGACAATAAACACAAAGGGAAAAGAGAAATGCAAGAAGAAAAAGTACTTCAACCCTTAGAAGGAAGATCTTTCCCCAGTGGAGCGCCATTTATGTTACGAGGGAAAAACTCTCTATTGCCAAGGGTAAACTACAAAAAACAAGTATAACTGCAGAAATCAACTCAATTCCATTGTATGTTATATAAACTAATGTGCAAGATAAGAAAGAGGCCTACCTCGATCTAGCGTTTGATGATGTTACACCGTTGAGAACTCCGACCCAAAGCTTTATACCTACAATAAGTTATCAACAAACAAGAAAAGCAAGTATATAGTGATAATGTAAAGGGTTTAGCACATCAGATAGCATAATCCATTAATAAACATTACAAACATGCCCATGGATAATAATCATATATTTGCACGATACCAATAGGACGGGAAATGAGTATTTCTATTAATAATTGATCAACAGAAGTGTCAACATTATAGACTTTTGTGTCGGCACGGTTCGAAACCAAGGAACCAAGTTCCTTCCAACTCGGTCTCCACCACTTCAATCCTCCACCAAAGGCAAGCTCAAAGGAGAGAGACAATGACGTTCTCTCAACAATAGGGAAAGAGCTTGGGGGTTGAACACTGTGTTCAGACTTGAGGGACAAAGGGATGCAGACTCAATATGAAGTAATTTCTCCAGAGTAACTTTGCTCTCAAAGTTGAATGTTTTTTCCTCTTTTCCATAGCTCGAAATTGTGCTCTTATAGCCTTCAAAATGCAACTGAAGGGCCGAGTTGGGACGTTTCCAGTATATGGAATGCCAAGGATCGTAGATCTCTTGTTGTGACATGGAAACCCGACTCCATTTTTGTATTTTCTGGCACAAATCCCGATGTACGTGGGTTGTAGTGGAGCAACCTACGTATACGCTTGTTGTATAGCTAATAGGGCATGTATATGTGGAAAAATGTTTATTTTTAGCTCTGGATTTATCAAAAATGGATGATAAGTCTACATAGGGAAATGGAAAAAGGCCCTCCATGCAAGATAGCAATGGTGAGGCAAATCTTTCTATAACAATAATTGACACAATTCCCAGGAAAAACCTTTGTGATAGGTTGGAAGAGATAAAAGTGTCTTTCGATTTGAGGGTTGTTGCTATAAGGTTGTATGAGAACATTACTTCCAAGTTTAAGAACACCGAGGATTGGTCGAAAGAAATTAACTACAATATTGGAGTCAAACAAGGTTGTCCCTTGTCCCCTACCCTTTTTCACATATACATCGACAAATTAGAAGAGTGTTTGGAAGAAGGAGGTTGTGTCGGCCCAACTCTCACTGGTATAATCATCAATATTTTTCTTTATGCCGATGACAACGTTCTTATGATGAGGAGTTCCCATGACCTTGTAGAGAAAATAAGAATCCTCAAGGATTTTTGCTCCAATATGGGTATGATCGTTAATACTAACAAAACAAAAGTTATAGTCATTAAATCCAATAAGATCACATATGATAATTTTGTATATGAAAACAACAACTTAGAGGAAGTGACTTCATACAAATATCTTGGAATTGATATTCACCACAAGCTCAACTAGAAATATAGCATTGAGAAAAGGATAAATGGAGGATGGAAAACTTATTATGCAATTTAAAACAATTGTAAATCAGTCAGGATAAGAAAAAACTCATCTTTGACTCTCGTTACTCATATTATTATTTATGGATGTGAATTTTGGGGATGTAGTATCTCTCAAGAATCATGGAGAAAGATAGAGAAAATCCAAAATAATTTTATAACCTATAATCTTAAAATTAAAAGAAATACACCCTATTATATCCTCCTCTTAAAGGTAAGCCTTTCCCCCATTGAGATCACAACTATGACTAGATACGTAATGTACAAAAACAAGTTAAACAACAAGGAAGACAAGAGGATTCCTAAAATTACTTCAAACTCCAGCTATAACCACCTTCAACTCAAGCGGGGATGGCATAAACATGCCTAGTATTGGTTAAGCCATTGGGGAATCATGTAAGAGACCATTTTACTTAATAAGGATACTATTAAAAATATTATTAAATCAAAATTTAAGGAGAAAATGTGGTGTGATAAAGAGTTAGAGGAAAAAATAAAACTAAGGTATTATAAGGAGGTAATCAACCATAATCTAGAAGATCAAAATTATCTCTTTGTTTTGACCAGTGTAAAAAAAAATAAGCATTGCTAAAATAAGAACAAATTCTGAGGATTCCATAATGAAACCTAGAATTTGTCAATTGTTAAAAATCCATGAAACAAAAGAGTGTGTCACATTTGTGACACTAAGAGGGTTGACAATGAAAAACGTTTTCTCTTATATTGTCTAGCCTATACTCATATTATATCTCAATTTCAAAATATTTGTCACACTACGAGACTTCCTAACTTTTTAACTCAAAAAAATTATGGTGATCTTGGAAAGATCCTCTTAATGCTTTTCAAGCACACAAACAAAATTCTAAAGAATTGCAAGTAATCCCTTACCTTCTTAAGTTTTGATAGACCAATTCTAGGACATTAATCATCATCATTATCATCATCAATAAATAAAATAATCAATGTTATATAGGTTAAGATGTATATTCTTAAATTGAAACATTTTAAATTTAATAATATTTTATAAAGGCATACTTTTAGGTGTTTATTTTTTCACATTTACTTAATCATATTAAAAACTTACTATGTTGACCAGTTGATTTCCATGTTCAGGTCATTAGCAAGGATTCCATTTGATTATCATTAACTTAGTAGTGGAATATGTGGGGTGTGAAGCGTATCATGGCTGGCTTTTCATTTTGGTTTTTATGAGTGTGAAGCTAACAAGTGTTTCAAATAATTAAGGCCACGGTTTCAGATTTCATATAATCTCCAAGACGAAGTGAAGATGAGGAGTGAATATTGCAGATCGAGAATCAACAAAAACCATCGAAACCAAATGTAATTTTGTGTTTGTTTATTGTATGCTCGGTTGAAAACTGGATATAAGTATCTTCCCACACTCTGGTATGCTCACACCTACAATAAGAAAAAGATATAATCTAAGGTAGCTATCATAAAACAACGGTTAGAGTCATTTTTATTTTTATATGAATGGTAGGTATTTTGTTTGAGAACCTAGAGTTCGACCACTAAATCTAATCAAGAGTTATTCTTTGTTGTTCTGTAACATCCCACTCTTGCACGCACTGAGCGGACTTATTCTTTGAGGACACGTGTGTGCAAGTGATCTGGTTCATTATACGATTGGTTGTTTTGATTATGATTATGAGATGTTGTGGATATGACGATATGTTATTTTTTATATATTTATATCGACAGGTGCTATTGATTGGGTTCTCATGAGTGTGCAGGAATTTGAACGTTAGAGGATTCTGATGGCATCAATGGATCTCCTTGGACTCTGGATCGAGTCAGGGAGTGGATTGTTATGGTTTGAATGTTTTGATATTACAGACGTGATGTATGACTAGATATTATGAGGTTGATTGTTATAGATGACATGTTTCGTTGATGAATGCAGACTGACGATAGCTTTCCATCCAGACTCACATTTGGAGTAAAGGGATCATGCACAACAACCAGAGACATTGAGGGAGAGGTGTGGTAGCATCCCTGCCACAACCTAATAACACTCTCGTTGTGGCTCGAACTGTAGGTTAATGATTACCTAGTTCGAGAGATCCATGATGTCGTGAGGGCAGACTGTGACAGTCGCTCACGATGATTCTAAGGGGTGTGCAATAAGGCAGAGTCCTTATTCCTTAGAGGGGTTTAGTCTCCCACAAGATCACCTGACAGAGTATTGACTCCAGGGGTTTGACGTTTACCAAATTCAGTCAAGAGGCGAGTGGCACCCTTGGATCACGTAGTGAATCTTAAAGGGCACACCACGCAAATAAAATGGAAAGAGGCGAGTGGCACCCTTGGAGCACGTAGTGCATCCTAAATGGAACGTAGCGATTTTAACCATGGTAAGTTAATCAACCTAGTTCCTAGAAAACTATTCCTCCTTAGGACCTAGTCGGCCTTAAAATGAATAATGTGATGAGTAAAGTTTAATAACAAATTTTCCCTTAAGAACTGTCGCCAAGCCTAGTGAATTTAAAACCTAGGTCTAAGTAGAACCTTTGAACAAAAAAAAAACTAATTAGACATGTAACAAGAAGGGGGTAAAGAAAATTCAAGCATTAATAATTAAAGTAAAAATTTTAATGAAGGTTTAATTATTAAGAGGGTTAAATGGTTGTTTTTGTCTAAACCTGCTAATTCTGAACTTAGTTATAAAAAGGGAAAACTTAAAGAAAAAGGGGAATGTCTAACTTAGTAGGGAATCTAGCCTTTGAAACTTTCTATTTATGAACTCAATTAGCTTTAAGTAAGGCGTAAGTCATTTAAGAAACGTAAGGGAATAAAGGGACACCGATGAGTGTTTTTAGGAACGATTTTAGGTGGGTGAGGGAAATAGGCAAATTTAATTAATTAATAAATTAATTTTCTAGTGCAACTAAGGGATCGGGTGGGTGACGTGTGTACGGAGGAGGTTTGTCTTAATTAATTTAATAAAAATAATCTAATGAGAGTTTGGGAAACTAATCACTAAAGAAACCCTATAAAAATGATGGCGGAGGAGGAGTATGGATCACGTCTGGTTTGTGTAAGGTTACACTGTCGAAATTTTATCTTGACTGAATTTCTCTTGTGGGAGTTGGGATATCCATCTTGGGTAATGAGTGGTGACTCGACCTTGCGAGGCAAGCTGGGAGCTAGCATTCTCTGGTATTGTGTGTGTGGCCCCTTTGCAGCTCAGGGGGCTCAGGGGGAAGAAGAGTACCCCTAGCATTGGTTGGGAGGTACTGTTGAGGTCTCAACGGTTGGCAAGCAGAACTTGGAATGAGCGCAAAATGGAGTTGGACAGAGCACGAGCGCAGGACCACGACTTCAGACTCTTCACCTTTGGTAACAGTGCGCAGGTGTAATTTTCATTTGTACAAGTTGTTAGATTTTTTGTGTATAAATATAGATATTGACAACTATTGTATTGAGTTCTTGTAACTTTAAATTGTATTGAGTTCTTGTAACTTTAAAGGCTATTTTTTATTACATTTATCAGTTCCCTAGATTATTGTTGTAAACTGCAATCGATTCTGAACTATGAATAATTTTTCTTGAGTGGAACGTTATCCCATCTGCTAACTAAGCAATGGGTGTTTCGTGTTAGCTCTCTCTATCGCATGTCCATATTTAAACCTTATTGTTACATCCATTGATTGGCATTCAGAGGTTAAATACAATTATATCCATAGATGTGTTATGGCAGCCAGTATTCCTCCCACTTAAACTTTTTAAATATTTCAACTGTGGCTCAGATAAGGATAGTGGCTATTTTGTTGTTCACATTTCCTTTGCTTCTTCAATTGATTTGCATGGCCACTGTGACAGATCTGGGACTTTTAAATTCGTTTTTCTTCTTCAATTGATTTGCATGGCCATTGTGACGGATCTGTAGTTTTTAAATTCGTTTTTACTTTTTCAATTGATTTGTATGGCCACTGTGACAAATCTATAGTTTCTAAAATCATTTTTGCTTCTTCAATTGATTTGTATGGCCACTATGACGGATATTTAGTTTTTAAAATCATTTTTTCCTCCACAAATCGTTTCTGCTTTGGTAATTTACCCCAGGGTTTTACACAACAAAGTAGTGTCTGAAACCACCACGAATTTCCCTTTCCGGGGCTCCGTTTTCCCCTTGCTAGCTTCTCTGCATTTTGGTGGGCACCATCTCCTTGTGGTTTGAGCAAACAACCCGTTATTACAGTGATCTCATGCCAGCAAAATCGTGATAAACGCCTCGATAAATTCGTGGGTGATTCCCAGCGAATTCCTTGTTCCTTGTCAGAATTTTCGTGACCCTTGTTCAGGGAAATTTTTTCCTTGATGCTCAGCGTTTTACTTGTGAAAAAGCGTCCCTATATCTCCCTGGTGTTAATTTTCTTCCCTCATCAATTTCCGTTTATTTGCCAGCTTCCCATTGCATCTACATCAATTTTTTTTCCAATGAAGGTTCTCGGTATCCTTGGCATCTTTTCCCAGTAGCTCGGCGTTCTCACCTTGATGCGTTGTGCGACCTCATTCCCATGTGTCCCTTGCATCATGGATTAACGCTTTGTACCTCTTATTTTATTACCTTCAGGCGAATTGGATGACTGCCAGACTTGGTGTGGAACTTTCCTCGAGTTGCCTCTGTCTATTTTGCTTTATTTAAATCCCGAGTTAAGTTTGATTTCTAGTCTTTCGAGTTGAAGTTATTTAAATGTTTAATTGTAGGCTTGATGTGGAAACACTGGCCCCTCGACGTGGCAGCGATCCATTATAAGCGGAGTAGTGAGTTGTTAGTAAAATTCAGAATTATTTTCTCTCGATTGCTTTTTCCTTTTGATTGGACGTTTTAATTTCAAACTTATTTATCTGATTAATGGAGACAACCATGAATATAGTTGTTGGGGAGGCAACAATGATGTTTGGAACCTTATCGATATGTCGAGCTAAACCACTTGGAATTTATGCTATCGAACCCTTTAGTTTTTGAGACATTGGGTAGTGAAATCGTTTACAGTCATAATTACTTGCTTATCAAAACCGAATCTGGGTCAACGCCTACACTCTTCCGATGTTGGTAGTTGGGATTGTAACTCTGTCCATTGGCGGCTGGACGTTTTTGCTGTTATGGAAACTAAAATGACAATTGGTAGTTAGGCGTTGAGTAGTTCGTTGTCTTGGACTTCCTCAAAGTTATCTAGTCTCTTTTAAGTCTTACTGAGAGAGTAATCCTTGAAGAGAGAATCTCCATTTCCACTTTTCCGTGAGTAAAAGAAAATGGATTATCAAGATATTGTGTTACCCTTCCCCAGGCCTGGAATTTGACGTTCCACGGGACGTTTTTTTTTGTTTTTAAACGTATTTGACAAGTGGATACAAAATCTACACGTCAAAATTTACCGGTATAAAAATCCCCAACCTGTCAGTTTGACGTTCCACTTCATAGTGTATCCGTCATAAATTCTAGGTGCTTAGTTTACTATAGTGTGTCACCTACCTAGGCCTCACACTGAAGAGGGGTTGGGTAAAGGTTTGTTGGAGGATTAAATTTAACAATAAACAAAATTTAATTAGTTTCAGACTCCCAATCCTTGAAATTTAATTAKTCCATAMTCCTADTTCACATAAAGTGTTAATAGTTAATTGAATATCYATTCACTGACCTACTCAAATTTACATATAAYAACAYAAGACAATTTGACACTCRTGAATTTGGGGTAAAACGTAAAATGACGGGCATGAAAAACAAATGACCGTCATCAAAATTTCACTTGACAGGTAAGATAAATTTGAAATTCCAGCCCTGCCCTTCCCTTCTTGATTGCTTATTCTACTTAAGTGTTATAGTTAATTGTTAAGCATCGCTAAAGAAAATAGTTAGCTATGGCTTTTACCTTAGATAAATGAGGTGAGCGGGAGAAATTTATTTGAGTATAAGGATGGAGACTCTTGAAAATAAAGGTGTGAGTCTCGATTATATGACGTGTGTTTATTGATTTTAAATGGAGACTCTTGATTACAAATATTCATCTACCCTGATCTTAATGATATTGGGTTGTATATCACAAGAATATTTTGTTAATTTAGTTTGCGTCTTCTAAGAAAAAGAGAATGGTTGTGTTTTAATGATTTTTAGGTTTTAAGTAATGTTTATTAATTTGGTTTACCTTTTTCAGTGGGCAGTAATTAAATTTAAGATTGGGTTACTTTGCTAATATTGCATGTGATCAGATGTAATGCACTTGATTACCTTGTTGTTTAAGTAATGCACTTGATTTCCCATAGTTAGACAGATGATTGATGATTAACATACTCTTGCGCAATTAGATTTCTCTTCATAAATTGAGTTTTAAATTTTAGACCTGTGCGCACTCATATTTTGTGTATTAATGAATGATGGATCCCAATCTTTTCTTGCGTTATAGATTTATCAATGATTACTGGACTAACAACTTTTGTGCCTTTAAGTTTTATTAAATGATTGAGGTAGACATTAGACCTCTTGTGCTTATGATTTGTAGGTCATGGGCGATGGTTTAGAATGGCTATCTCGCACCTTGGTTTATACTGAAGGATAGATATTTAGAGTACTTGCGCTATATAGATAGAATGATTGAATTAATATATGTTCTAATGCGCCATTAAATATTGATGATGCTTGATTAATTTAGAACTAGATTACTAATGCATCGTTAATTAATATTGATGTATGATGGATAACGATGATGGTTACCCTTGCGCCTTCGTTAATTGAATGATGTTGGTTTAACTTAGGTCAGTGAACAAATCACTGACCTACTTGAAGTAAGTTGTGTCTTGTCTCTTGATTGATGATGTATAATGATCGGAAAATGAATAGAAAGCTCGCGCGCAATTCAGTATTGTGAGGTAGGTTTAGGGGAGTAATTTAGACCCATTGCGTGCACTGAAGAGTTAGTGTAATGTATGCTTAGATTTGGACTACTCGCATGAATGGAAATTAAGTTCGTGTTTGTTGGCTCTTGGATTTTAATCTTCTTGAGCAATGGAACTTTCTCTGACAGATGATAGCACTTGTGTTTAGGAGTTGTGCCATGAAAATAACAGTTAATTATGTTGCGCCTTGGATTTGTTGGGGCCTATAGTTTCGCGAATGTATGCCTGCGTGCCATGCTTAATTGGATTTGTTGGGGCCTATAGTTTCGCGAATGTATGCCTGCGTGCCATGCTTAATTGTGGTTTATGATGATGGTTGATGAAATGGATCATCATTGATGTTGTTGTTTACTATGATGTTTATTTACCAGATGCGGCCTTAAAAGAAAAAATATATATTACCTGTTGTATGTTGCTTGTTGTTGTAACGCGGGTGCGTTACATGTTCAAATTCTAGGGTTGTACAAAGAAGAGTTATTCTATCTGCAAGTGCGATGATATAAATCATTGCAGTTATGAGGACATTAATGAGTCTGGATTTCAGATAAGTGATCATTTTTCAAAGGTAACTATCTCGAAACAACGAGTGGAATTTCTTTTTATATATGAATTTGTGTTTTGTTTGAGACCTTAAAATTCGACCACTAAATCTAATTTAAGAGTTCTTCTCTATTGTTCAGATTTTAGGGTTGCAAGAGGAGGAATTGTTCTATTTGCAAGTGCCCATGGGATCCAGGTCCAACAGAGACGATCTAAACCATTACAGTAACAAGGCCATTAATGATTATGGATTTCAGATATGTGATAATTTTGAAGATGCCTTCAAAGAAATCAAAAATCTGTTGGAGGGAAGAAAATGATTGGGAGATTATTTTGATGATGGTTATCCTATAGACGACTCTGATATCATCAATGGAAGTCACTGCAACACTGACCACTACTCACGATATCATGTTGATTTCCATCATTCTCAAGAACTCAAAATCTTTGAAACTGGGATTGAGGATGACCAAGAAGCATTGGAACGCATAATGGTGACGCATGAAGTTCACCAAATTGACTTTTATGATTTTAATCATGGTTTGGAGCTTGAATTTCCAAAAACATGTTGCATCTTTATCTTTAGCACGATTCTTGGCAATGTCAAAATGCTTTCACTTTCTTCAACTTTGAAAATATATATTACTTTACTTTAAAAATGGTAAAATAATTATTCCATTTTTAAGATTTATTCCACCTCATTATCATATTGTAGAACATACCCACTAGGCTGAATATGCCTTCTACACACCCCAAGTATCAAACTTACTTTAACTAAGTGATCGGCCATTGTTTTACCAAATTTGCCATTTAGGATATACGCAATTTCCTCATGGGTTTGGGGTTTGCTATTCATTGTTGCAAATATACCTATTGATAATGGGCACAATTAATGATCTTTTAACCTTATTTAATCTTAAACTTTAATTTGATGGCTATGCATTGAAGACGCTGGCATATTCTTAGTCATCCTCCAAAATTAATGGGTCAGATTTATTATTCATAACTTTCTTGCATTTATCAAGGCATCCATTAACATGTTTACTTTTTAACATTTACCTAATCATATTAAAAAATTACTGTAAGGATATGTAAATGCCACGTTTAAATGATTAAGTGAAATTAAACGGTACAACCAAACGTTTCATATTACCACAGACGGATTACGAATTACTACATTTTTTTTATTAGGAGCACGGATTTTCAGCCGATACCTTTCGGCGTTATCAGCGTCGAGCGGAGAGTTAGTGGCTGCGCTAGTTATGAATTTTAATTGTTACATGGCTGCTTAGACAACCAAAAATGGAAAAGTGGGGTGAGAGAGAACGCGGCGGCACATCCTCTTCCTCTTTTTTTTTCCACTCCGAGCATTCCATACTTGGAATTATGCAGAAACCTGTGGCACTGAGAGTCTTCCCACATAAGCAATTACTGGCCATGGGCTTAGGGCGCCCCTCCACAGGACTTCCATTCAATAGATGACAGGAAAATCAAGGGACGATACGCAGAAGTCAGTTGTGTTCAGCAGCCATTCTTCGAAGCCCGTTTCAACAAGATCTTGTAAGTCCACCATCGCTTGTGAATCTGCGGAAATATTATTCTCAGGTACCAGGACTACCTCATCCTCATCCAATACGCACCTTTGCAAATTCATTTGTTTTGGAGGCGGCTGAGATGTTTCTGAAAGCAATCCGCCGCGCCTTTTCCTGCACATTGATGTGCCATCGTCTGATCTGTTAAGGGATCCGAAAGCGGGGAGCCTCACATAGTTGGTTTTGAGTTCTTGTGAGAGGGCCTCGTCCACCACGTGAAGAGGAAAGTTGAGAAAGGTACGAGCTCCCCTCATCTTCAGAGCGGCTTTGTCATAAGCCAAGGCCGCTTCTTCTGCCGTCTCGAACGTTCCAAGCCACATCCGCGCTCCTTGTCGAGACGAATCTCTGATTTCTGCCGCGAATTTTCCCCACGGGCGCCTCCGCACCCCTCTGTAGTGGGCCTTTGCAGGAAGGGAAGGTGCGCGCCTCTCTTTTTGAATCTTTGGCGGTGCAGCGACCCTTTCCTGGGTTCGGGAACGTCTTTGAACGGCGTCTTCTTTCTTGCTGTAGCATTCCGACTCCGCCTCGTCCTGTAGGGAATTGAGAGCTTCGGATTCCATGCTCAACCATCGTCGAAGGCTCGGGAGCCTTTCCAAAAACTTGTTGAATTCGTGCGTACAAATTACAGCTTCCGAACAATCGTCAGAGACATTCATGTCGATGCCCTCTTCAATTGCGCCGAGGTTCCATCTAATTTGGGTCTTCTTCTCTCCATTACTACTGTTTGCTTCATAATTTATGGACTTAATTGAGCTCATCACTCCCAGGGCCTCCTGAACGCAGAACGAATTGTTTAGCGATGTTCCGTTTGGATGGGATACTTTATCATGATGATCTGACCTCAGGTGAGACCCCGCCGAATCTTCATCAGACCGGACTTCTGCAGCGATGCGAGCCCATACATTTTCGAGAAGACTCTCTGACTGGGGAACCTGCTGCTTCTGCTGCCCCATCATAGGACTACCACTATAACCCATGATCCCCCTCTCGGTATACTAAGCCTCCTCAGCTACTAAACTTCACAATATGAGAGATTTGACATGTGGTTTAGCAGCCTTCTTATTCCATTTTATTAAGTGAAACAACTAGGATTGAGATGCTGATTGAAAGAAGAGAAGCGGACTGCCAGCCAAGTCGTTTCTTTCAGTGCAATCAAACATCTCTGAATTACTTACTCCACAATAATTGCATGCTAATGGGCTTCCTGATTCCGCCCACTTAAAGGAACTCCACTTTCCCGGGATGGATTAGGAGAAGGAAACAAGTCAACGAAATAAAAATAAATAAAAAATTAAAAACCTAGACCTGATCCAGTCTGGATGCTGAGAGGTAAGGACAGTGTCGTCTGTATGCAAATTGAAGAAGTTTCGAGCCATTGAATCTGTGACCATGCATTGTATTTCACTTCACAGCCTTTCACATTTACTGAATGTATGTTTGCTCAAATCAAGCTCCGAAAGGCAACGCGACACCGTGCAGTCCACGCGGGACATATTTATGATTATAATTACAGATTTGAAACACTCATTCCTATAATTTCAGTGATGATAATCATAAATATCATGACGAGACTGCTGATCACCCCAGTAATCATAACTTTCATTGTCGGTGCACGATGCATCGGGGATTTCAGAAATAAAAAACATAGCGAATGCGGCTGTTTCGGCATCGGGTTGGCGCAGTAACAGTGAATGAAATGATCAATGGTTAAGGGATAAATGCTTCATAATGAAACCCAAAAAACCTGCCGACAGTTACGAGGTCTTAAATGATTGGTAAGAGTGTATCTTAAGCATTTCGGTTTAAGGTCGACTTATTAAATTAAATGTAAGCCTGCATCTCAAGCATTCCGATTTACCAATGCTACAGAAGGAACTAAACGTCTGCCACAATAGCCATTATTACAGGCCATGTAAAAGTTGTAAAAGTTACGAAGGTATAGGGGGCAACCGTATAAGTAGATCCGACATATACTCTTGATCGTTGCGACGATGGAGGTTTTAAACTCATTAGGTTTATCTTGGGCGCAGGTAAGAGAATAGATAGATTGGTTTTTTTGATGTCAAGGGTTTATAAACTAGCAATATATTAACTTTTTGAGGTGTAAAAACTTTGAAGCTGCACTCTGAACGGTGAAACGGTGAAGCTCATGACAGTTTGTGAAAAGCCAATTTAATGTAAAAATATTGACATAATGATTATTATGTCTAGGTTGGCTAGTGATGAGTTATGGATGAATTTGTAAACATTTCATTTATAAATCTTTATATGAAGGGTGGAAATGATTTTGAACGAATGTTGTATCTCTTTTTGATTTAAAACATGTATTTAATGTGGAGTTGTTTCAGTGACATTATCCACTTATGTTGGACATCTCAAAAGTTGAAAAACACTTGTCATTATAGAGGTCAACTTTGATTATATTGAGAAAGTTATGTAATCAAGATTATTTTCGGTACAAAAATGAGAGCGAAGATATAATAACGAAATATATATAGTTATTATAACAAAAATTTATTAGAAATGCAACCATAAACACATAAATACAATAATACACAATTTCTATTAATGAACGAAATGTATAAAACTGTAGAAATACAAAGTGAAAAACTCACTAGAATGGTGGCAGCTTATCTCTGAGAAGAGATGCGACAGCTACTTACATTCGCCAGAAGATGGTTACAATGAGACTCTAAAGGACTTTTTAACAGAAAGAAAATCCAAAACCCTAACCTAGGAAGATGAAAACCCAACAGTTTTGTGGACCCCGTTTTGGGTAGTTTGGTGTATCAACTTCTCGAGGGCGTAACTTTGGCATACGATCTTCGTTTGGGGCGCATGATAACTCGTTGGAAATGTATCATTGAGGATATTCATTTTGAGGGCTCAATCAAATCCTTTGGCTATCATTGAGGTGATCAATCCCGAAAAAAAATTATTTAGGCCCTCAAAATGGCCCTGGAAGTTTAGGAATCGAAAAACTGCTAAAAATAGTAAGTTGCCAGAAGACTATTTTGAACCAGTTGGAATAGATGGGTGGTCACCAATATCCACCTGGATCAATCCTCCCTCCTTAGGAAGTAATGGTTTTCGTTGCATTGAGTGCCTGAGGGAGAGGAAAAAGCATTTAATGAATATGCATCGTGATGAGTTGTTTTCCTTGTTGGAGAAGTTGCACTGCTTAGCATGTTGAAGGTTTTCACAAACCTATGGCTGGAAGGGTTGGACCTTTTTAACTAATCTGGCTACATGAGATGCATGTGTGAAGAAAGAATCTTTATTCTTTGATGCAATCTTGTCGACATGTTTTTGTTGGATAAAAGGCGTTTGGACCGAGGTTGTAGTGGTTGTAGTGTCCTTATGTTCACCTTTTGAATAGATTGTGAAGAAGCTAAATTTTGTAGTATGGGATACTACCTTGTGGCATTGTTTAGGTGGGACAGTAGTCAGAACTACCTCTGGTATCCTATAGAGATGACCCCCCATAGTAACAATGACACTACGGGGTCAAGACTCATAAATAGCATGGCGCTTCCACATATATGGTTGGCCCAAGAGAACATCACATATATTCAGCGGAGAAACATCACATAATACCTCATCCTTGAAGGGTTGGATTCCATATGACAATCAACATTGCTGGCTCACATGAAGATTTCGTCCCTAGCGAAGCCACCTGATGTTGTATGGATGTGGGTATGGTGTTGTTAACAATACCAACTGTTTGATGGCCTCTTCTGACATGAGGTTCTTTTGGCTTCCACTATCAACAATAAAATGCAGTGGGGTCCCCTTCACCCACATCTGTGAATGAAAAAGGTGCTCCCCCTCTTTAGGATATGTTGGTTCTTCTGGTTGAATTGTTGTGGTTGCAAAAATAGCAATGGGGTATGCATCGATGATCTGTCTTCTAGCAGTATTTTTTGAATCAGATTTTGAATTAGGGTTTGGCTCCTTCTCTTTGATCTTGGCCACCAATGACTGTTTTGAGCAACATTCATCGGTGTTGTGCTAGGGGATTTTGTGCAAATCGCACAATTTTTCAGTGTCCTTCTTTGTCTTTATGTTACCCTTCCCTTCATGTGGCTTGGACTAGTTTTCTTAAGGCTGGTTGTTAGGGTCGTCTTTACCATACTTTGGTTGTTGCAGATTTGTAAACCCGAACTCCCGCTTGTTCTAGTGCTTAAATTTTTGTTTGATTTTAACAATATATTGATATGCAACACCCAGTGATGAGATGTCTAGAAAATCCATTTCAGTTTGGATGTATTTGTGTAGAGCCCCACGGTATTTCAGAAACAGATGTTGCTCGGAGTCTTTGATACCCAGCTTGGTGCGCAACGTATGGAAGGTATTGGTGAAATCTGACACTACTTGGCCCCTCTCTTGCCGCAGTGTGCTCCATCTCATGTATTGGTCATCATAGTTTCCAACATGGTAATATTGTTCCTTGACCGCATCCACAAAATAATTCTAAGTGGGCTCAGCCCCATATATTCTAGACTCCTCTGTGGAACTTTTCTCCCAGTAAGTTTCCCACCAATGTTTGACATGGGGGACATCCTTAAGGAGTGTGAATGTGATATTTTCCTTATCGGAGAAATTATGAACAGAGAAATAACCTTCTAGCAAATTTAACCATTTTTCTAGGGCATCTGCATCTATCAATCCTTCAAATATGGGAATATAAAAATTAAATTTTACCTTGAAAGGCGAGGTGCCTCAAAAGTGGTCACTTGATGAAGACACGTCAGTTGTTATCGGTAGTCATTGAAGGATGTGGGAAAAATTATCCATCATTTTTTCCCTCTGTAGCGTGAGAGCTTTCTCAAGCAACATATTAATAGAATCATTTGCTCTGTCATTTTTCTTTTCTTCCGCCATGGAGGGTTTCTTGGGCATGCGAGAGTGATTTTCCTCAAGAGAGACAAGATCGAGACCCAAATTTTTATACTCGGACCTCGTCGAGGACATGCACTGAAAAAAACGATCAAGAGCACCTTGCTTTGATACCACTGATCCAGATTATTTTCAACACGAAATGAGAGTGGAGATATAATAAAGAAATGTACAGAGATATCTCAGATATCCAATTACATAATAGAAAAATATTAGAGATGAAACCATAAAAACAGAGATACAATAATACACAATTTATATTAATGAGCGAAATGTACAAAACTATAGAAATACAGAGTGAAAGACTTGCTAGAATGGTGGCAGTTTATCTCTAAGAAGAGATGTGACGACTACTCACATTCACCAGAATATGGTTACAATGAGGCTCTAAAGACCTTTTTAACATAAATAAAATCCAAAACCCTAACCTCAGAAGATGAAAATCCAACAGTTTTGTGGACCCTGTTTTGGGTAGTTTGGTGTATCAAGTTCCCGGGGGCGTAACTTTGGCATACGATCTCTGTTTGGGGCGCATGATAGCTTGTTGGAAAGGTATTGTCAAGGAGATTCATTTATGCCCTCAAAATGGCCCTGGAAGTTTAGGAACCAAAAAACTGCTAAAAATATTAAGTTGTTAGAAGACTATTTTGAACCAGTTAGAATAGGTGGGTGGCCACCGATATCCACCTGGATAATTATAAGAGATTGAATTATGGACACTAAATCCAAGAATACTTGCACAAAAGACATACAACTTTATTGGATTATCAAAACAAGGTAACTTCTTCACTAAGGAAAGTGGTACACTAGGAATGAGATGAAGGGAAGTCCATGCCAATCAACCCTCCTTATTGAATTTCATGGTACTAGGGGTACTATGAGATCATTTCTTCATCCAATTAATCTCAAATTCCGTAGTTGTGAGTCCAAATAGACCTCACACAACTTCATAACAAAATTGAGATGCGTATATAGTTTCATACTTAGCATTACATTCAACACAATGGAATTTAATATGCATAATACTGCAAAGTTTATAATTTCTCAATACATATTTATCCACATGCAAATTTAAAATAAGATTCGCATCATCCAAATAGAAATTTCCTCATAAAACACACATACACATAGGATTTCATTTCAATTAGCCAATATAAAGATATTTGTACACCACCTGGATTTGTCTTCTCTTTAAAATGTTAATGCTTAGTAGAAATGTCCACAACAATGCTTACCATTTATATTTTGCATGGATGAATTAATAATCCTATCACTATTAGGAAACTCAACTGTTGGTCCTAAACTTTGCACCTAACTACTAAACAGCAGAGCTAGGCCACCTCAAGTTTTGGAATGGTTGGTTTTTTTATTTTTTTGGTCAGTTGGAGGGTTGGTTTACCAAGACAGTAACATGGTTAGATTGGAAAACTAGCACGGAGGAGTGTTCTCCTTGTATGGTGGCACACAAATGACAGACAAGTGAGATAATATAAGATAAAACATAGGGAAACAACAAACCATTCAATGAATAACCTGCTGCAAGAAGTTTAATACTTAAAATATAATTTCAAGACATTAAACATGTATCTAAACACAATTACTCCCACAGGTTGCAATAAAAACGAATCTTCACCAAAGCATTAGTTGTTTTACAGGTTGCTTATTAGTGAAGATAAGTTATACAATAGCTAAAGGAAATGAAATGTACTTTGCACAAATCAAAAACTGCATTCAAGATAAGATAAAAACACATGAATATTTGGACAAAACACATTGTCATCAAAAGTATATGCACTAGGTAGAGAACTTTAATCCAAGCAGAGAACAGGTTCAATCAGTCTGATGTATTTCTCTATCCTTTACCAAAAATTGCCCCTCAAAACATACATAAACTGCATATTTATCATAAATGCAGAGGCCTTCGACCTGTGTGGAACTGGGACTTAACTCTACCACATATGTCATTAAACAACTTATTAACTTAACTAAAACACACTGTTGGAGTATGTTAATGAATACTTCGAACTTGAATTAGCAAAAAGGAGTGGTTCTTATCACTCATGGAAGACCACTTATATGCCCTTAAACTAAAAAAGTCTTGAACTAAACAATTTAAAATCACTACTAGCAATGAAAATGGATTGATGCATGTGTTGGGGCGAATTGAGATCTGACAGTGATGACCAAGAGTGACATAACTGAATTCTATATCGATCATAGTATGCACGCGCGTTGTTGGAGGCTACTGGAGGATAATTGGTTGTACTGGCATATTCTTCACATTATCTACTTGAGGAAGAGGTAGGTCTTCTGGTGTTTTTATGGAGTCTTCGGCATTCCTTCTGCAGTCTGGATTATAGTTTCTCGAGTTCCCGATTATGGTGTTGCAAAGTTAGGATTCTGAAACTTATGTTTTGTACCTGTTGATTAATAGCAAGCTTCTCTATCTCGATTGTAACCGACCCTTCTTCTTGTTTTCTCTGTGATGGATTTGTTGCAGTCTTCTAGTGCTCTGCTTATCCTCGTGACTTTCCTTTGATGATTTGGCTTAACGCCCAGTTTTGTTGCCACGTTTTGCTCTCAGATTGGACCCTAGATGTGATATAATCACGTGATTGCGGAAGTTTTCAAAAGAGGTTTGGATCCAAACTGCTCGGACTCTCGAAATCCACCACCAACTACCACGTACCTCTCAAGCTATACCATGGTTTCAATTGTGGGAGCGCTCTGGAAGATTAATGTCCAGACGCCTTTAATTTCCGCAATGAATATGAGTCGTCGATCGGTTTGTGATCTATGATCTGGGTGACCCTCCTACTTTAGCGCCCCTGCTAAAGTTCTATCTGTCTACCATATTAGAACTCCCCTAGAAATATTTAGCAATGGCGCAAATTTCTTAGATATCGAGAGCTTTTGAACACGGAGCATGAATATCTCCTGAAGTGAATTTATCCCGGAGTGACGTGGCAGTCTCTCGTCACTTCAACACTTTGAAGTTCAGGATCTTTTGAATGCAAAATGTATATAACTCCCAGAGTGTCGAACTCGTGAAGTGATTAGTGTGTGTTTATCACTAATTAAACTTGGATTAAGTCATTTTTATCATTTAAATATTTTGGGGCTTCAGGGCTCCAGGCTTCAAAGAACTGTGCTTCCTCTGGATGGAAAACTCCTAGAGTGTCATTACTATGAAGTGACGTGGTGTCCTGATGTCATATGATATCACGACTGTTGATGTGTCACATAAGGCGAGTGACATGTGTCACTCAAAAATGAGCAGATGATGGGACCCAAATGACTAGAAATGAGTGCCACATGTCAGGGCCAGATGGAAACCATGTGTCTCCACGGATGAGCGCCACAAGTCTTGACGGATGAGTGTCACGTGCTTCAGCACTCCGGATCTCCAGAGAACTGGGTTTTCTCTACATCTAAATCTCTCGGAGTAGTACGGGCCCGGAGTGACGTGGAAGTGAGGGCCAACTTCGACACTTCGGGGCTCTGGAACTTCGAAGATCTTCTCTTGTCGTTAAACCTTGTGCAATGTTGAAAACACCAAATGCACAAAAATCGTCAATCTGAGTGGTCTGTTGGATCTCCATCGTTGCAATTTTAACTTGTTTGTTCCCAACATCTAAGCCTGAAATTGACTGCTTTTGAATGTTGTGTTTTTTTCTCATGGTTGTTCCCTGTGCATACAACATACTTGATCGACCTGTTGTAAGCTCAATTAATGGCAACAAGATGACAGGTAATTTGAACCAAATCACAATATGCAATTATCTCTCAAGAAAACAAAAGATGGCACAAAGAATCAATTAAAGAGAAAAATTAAAATGTGGAGAATAACTTAGCAAGAACAAAACAAAGAATTAGGCTTTAAGAAGATGTTATAGGTGAATCGAAGGGGTAGGAACGTGATGCAGACCTAAGTTCCAACATTGGCTCCAACTAGGGATAACACTTCCCTATGAGGTGCTAAAGAACAGTAGATCAAGTGCCTTACTTCTCAATAATTTTCTCCCACCTTCCTTTTCTTACCTCTATTTCTATCGTATAGACAAGTATCATTGTCACTGTTATCTCAGCGATGCATCTATGGAGTTCAAAACAGTAACTACACCATAGTGCCTTTGTTGGGATATGGAGTCTTTATTCAATATGAAACTTAAAACTACAGCTACACCCTAGTGCCTTTGTTGGGATATGGAGTTTTATTGCTGATCTACACACAAACTACTGAAAAAACTGACAAACTGAAAACAATTTTTGAATTGAAAAATTAAATACTCGAACTAAGAGATTATTCTCCTACTACCTACTCTATTCAACTGAAAACTAAGTAATCATGTGTAATCAAATTCCAGTGAAACCAAGAAACTAGTTGACTGAGAACCATAACTTTGTGCATGTCACTGTTTAGAATAATCCAAAGAGGATATATCATATGCAACAAAAAATTAGCAGGCATCTCGTACTCACAGATGCAAAATTTGATCATGATAAAACTTACCACATTTGAGATTTTGGAAAAATAAGAATCCATCCATCTCGCTATTGGATCTTGAAACTCATGAAAAGCCTCCAACCGGTTGAGAGGACAAAGTTGTTGTTGTGTAAGATCTACATTATAAACAAGACTGATTTATTCTTGTCCTCATTGAAACAAATCATGAAAGTCATCTGATTCACAACCATAAAGGGCAGCAAAACACTCTTGATATTGCTCATCTTGTTGTTTGAAATGAATGGGTATGTATTCTACATTGCTGGTTTTTCCTTGTTCTAGCTCCAAAATGTCATCTTCAGACTTGTATATTTCATGTCTCTCAACAATTTCAGAAGTAAGGGGAAAAACTTGCTCATGACCTTCAACATCACTTTCCTCATAGTTAATCAGATATTTATGAGAACATAGAACAACAGATGTATCATAACAATGACTAACTAAGACATCTAGAATAATGCAAGATGTATCCACCTTGTTATCATCAATTTCATCATTAATGTAATTCCCAACATCACCTATTTGAATAAAAGGATCAGAAGAAGACTCATATGTAACTGAATCTTCCTCCACTTCCTCAACGAAAAAATCCCTTTTATTTTCACTACTAGAAGAACTAATAACTGACTATCGAATATGAGATCCAAATTATTCACAACAATCTTCAAAAAGTAAATCAGCTAGAAAAAACCTTTTACAATGCTTATTGAATGCAACATGGAACTATTCCAGGGAGAATTGCTAGCAGAGGGCAAGGCTCGATACCACTCACGTGAATCTCCCTCTAATGATTAAATGAACATCTTCATTAACACTTCCTCATGACGTATTCCCCATTGATGCATGAGTTCATGAAACTCAAGCAAATGCTCAGCAGGGTTGTCATCTCTATGTTCTCTAAATATGGGCAAGAAATCACCCCACTCATCTATAGTAGGAACAACATTTGGAAAACCATGAACAACAGAGAAATTAAAAGGAGTAAACCTCTAAGCCAAGATGGTTTCCATCTGAAAATATGACTTCTTAATACTGTGGAGTCGCCACTAGATTCTTTAACCATGGAGTCTCCAAGTGAATGATCTACAGTCTGAATGTGTCTAGTCTATGTTCACCATCAAAGATCAGATCTTATCATTGTCGATATCCCAGGGAAAGATATTTTGTTACTCAAACTCCCCGACAACGGCGCCAAAAGATGTTGGTCCTAAAGTCTGCACCTGACTGCTAAAGGGCAGAGCTAGGCCAACTCAAGTTTTGGAATGGTTGGTTTTATTATTTTGTTGGTCAATTGGAGGGTTGGTTTACCAAGACAGTAACATGGTTAGGCTGGAAAACTAGAACAGAGGAGGGTTCTCCTTGGCTGGTGGCACAAAAATAATAGATAAGTGAGATAATAGAAGATAGAACACAGGGAAACAACAAACCATTCAATGAATAACTTGTTGCAAAAAGTTTAATACTTAAAATATCATTTCAAGACATTAAACATATATCTAAACAAAATTACTCCCACAAGTTGCAATAAAAACGAATCTTCACCAAAGAATTAGTTGTTTTACAGGTTGCATATTAGTTGCATATTAGTGAAGATAAGTTATACAATAACTAAAGGAAATGAAATATACTTCGCACAAATCAAAAAATGCATTCAAGATAAGATAAAAACACATGAAGATTTGGACAAAACACACTGTCATCAAACGTATATGCACCAGGTAGAGAACTTTAATCCAAGCAGAGAACGAGTTCAACTAGTCTGATGTATTGTTATCCTTGCCCAAAAATTGCCCCTCAAAAAATACAGAAACTGCATATTTATCAGAAATGCAAAGGCCTGCGACCTATGTGGAACTGGGACATAACTCTACCACATTTGTCGTTAAACAACTTATTAACTTAACTAAAACACATTGTTGGAGTATATTAATGAATACTTTGAAATTGACTTAACAAAAAGGAGTGGTTCTTATCACAAATGGAAGACCAATTATATGCCCTTAAACTAGAAAAGTCTTGAACTAAACAATTTAAAATCACTACTAGCAATGAAACTGGATTGATGCATGCGCTTGAGCGAATTGAGATCTGACAGCGATGACCAAGAGTGACAAAATTGAATTCTGTATCGATCATGGTATGCATGCGCGTTGTTGGAGGCTACTGGAGGATAACTGGTTGTACTGGCATCTTCTTCACATTATCTTCTTGAGGAAGAGKTAGGTTTTCTGGTGTTTTTCTGGAGTCTTCGACATTCCTTCTGCAGTCTAGATTATAGTTTATCGAGTTCCCAATTATGGTGTTGCACAGTCCGGATTCTGAAACTTATGTTTTGTACATGTTGACTATCARCGAGTTTCTCTGTCTCGATCGTAATCGGCCCTTCTTCTTGTTTTCTCTRTGATGGACTGGTCGCGGTCTGCTAGTGTTCTTCTTCTCCTCRTGAATTTCCTTTCATGATTTGGCTTAACGCCCAGTTTTTTTGCCACGCGTTGCTCTCGAATTGGACCCTAGATGTGATATAAGCACATGATTGYTGAAGTTGTCAAGGGAGGTTTGGATCCACACTRCTCTGACTCCCRAAATCCACCACCAACTTCCAGGTACCTCTCAAGCTATACCATGGTTTCAATTGCGGGACTTCTCTGGAAGATTAATGTTTGGACGCCTTTAATTTCCACAATGAATGTGAGTCGTCAATCAGTTTGTGATCTGTGATCTGGGTGACCCTGCTACTTTAGCGCCCCTGCTAAAGTTCTACATGTCTTCCATATTAGAAATCCCCTAGCCATATTTAGCGATGGAGCAAATTTCTTAGAGCTCGAGAGCTTTTGAATGCGGAGCATGAATATCTCCTAAAGTGACATTCTCCCGGAGTGACGTGGTAGTCTCTCGTCATTTCGACACTTCGGAGTTCGATATCTTTTGAATGAAAAGTGTATATAACTCCTGGAGTTCCGAACTCGCGAAGTGATTAGCGTGTTCTTATCACTAATTAAACCTCGATTAAGCCATTTTTATCATTTGAATATTTTGGGACTTCAGGGCTCCGGGCTTCGAAGCACTGTGCTTGCTCTGGATGGAAAAATCCTAGAGTGTCATTACTGCAAAGTGATGTGGTGGCCTGATGTCATATGATGTCACTGTTGTTGATGTGTCACATAAGGTGAGTGACATGTGTCACTCAAAAATCAGCAGATGATGGGACCCAAATGACCAGAAATGAGTGCCACATGCCAGGGCCAGATGGAAGCCACGTGTCTCCATGGATGAGCGCCACAAGTCCTAACAGATGAGTGTCACATGCTTCGGCACTTCGACGCTCCGGATCTCCGGAGAACTGGGTTTGCTCTGCATCTAAATCTCCCGTAGTAGTACGGGCCCGGAGTGAAGTGGCAGTGAGGGCCCACTCCTGCACTTCGGGGCTCCAAAACTTCGGAGATCTGTGCTTGTCGTTAAACCTTTTTTGATGTTGAAAACCCCGAATGCATGAAAATTGTTGATCTAAGTGGCCTGTTGGATCTCCATCATTGCAATTTTAACCTGTTTGTTCCCACCATATGAGCCCGAAATTGACTGCTTTTGAATGTTGTGTGTTTTGCTCATGATTGTTCCCTATGCATACAACATACTTGATCGACTTGTTGTAAGCTCAATTAATGGCAACAAGATGACAGGTAATTCGAACCAAATCACGATATGAAATTACCTCTCAAGAAAACAAAAAGATGGCGCAAAGAATCAATTAAAGAGAAAAAATAAAACGTGGAGAATAACTTAGCAAGAACAAAACAAAGAATTAGACTTTAAAAAGATGTTATAGGTGAATCGAAGGGGTAGGGGCACGATGTAGACCTAAGTTCCAACATCAACTATGCCACGACGTCAATTCTATGCAAATTGCATGAATGTAACTTAAATTATAAACAAAGATTGATTTTGACATTCTTAAGCAAGATGTGATGGTTATAGCAGTGTTAAGTTTGCATTTATTGGCTTCTCAATAGGAAAAGACATCTTCCTACATTATCATAGTTGGACTATCACTCTTTTTTTTCAAGGAAAATCTCACGCAAAAACCCAAGGGATACTTCCCCCATTCATAGATGACTTCCCTAGTAAACCCATTAACATTAACTAGTGCACCTAACCCAACGGAATTTAAACCAAACACCGAGAACCACATAAGTAGCTAAAAGCTAAGCAACATTAACAACAACTAGATGAGCTAACATCTTGGGCTCATAGTTGCACTATCATTGACAAGTTTAAACACATAATTCTTCAACATGGTGATGACCAATAACAAATATTTTCAATATACAACAGGTAAAAGGAATTTACTTATCTATTAATGAAATCATTTAGGGAAATAGCTCCATATACTACAACAAGAGCCCATTTTTTCGACTTTATTTTCAATAGATATTCTTTGTTCAGGTGTTTAGGTTGGAATTTTATCATATTTTTTACCATTTTAACATAAGAATAGTTTATATTACGTTTACATAATATTTTTCATATTTTATTATACAAGTTACAAGAAAGGTTAAAATATTGACCATAACATGGGTTGCAAGTACCTACCAAAACAAGGTAGATAAAATGATTAGAAACTTTTGTATGAATGAAAAAGGATTTCGAAATAAGAATATTTCATAAGAAATACTATGCATTTTAATTGAATAAAATGGTGAATTAAAATATTTTTTTGAAAAGGATCAGTATCCACCACTCCAAACAAGGGAGAAGCACACAAAATATTTCATAAAAGAAATTGAGAAAGGATATTATCAACATTTATACCAAAGTAAGGATTTTAAAAAAATCAATGTTTCAAGTATTTTTTCCATTATAAATCTATCTAGAGAATATTGAAACTACCCTTTAATGTAGCAACCCTATTTGGATACATGCATACACAAGAGATAAAGGATGGTTGATATTCATTTTAACTTTAAACAATATTTTTGGGATACTACAAGATAACTTATGTATGCCTAAGAATTGGAATTATATGTGGAGATTCGTTGATAGTTTACATGTAGAAGGTACTTAGACAACCAATATTGTAGAAGAGACAACTATTTTTTTCATTTCTTCATAGATTTAAAATGGTGAAATTATGATACTTTTCAATAAACATAGCTCTGAGTAGAAACTGAGAAAAAATGCAGTTTTCCTCATTTTAAATGACTGCAAAAATCAAGAGATTCTTTTAAAAAAAACTCTTGAACAAGAATAACACCACAAACAATGAAGCATATTATCCTGTACCCATAAAAGAAATGTACCCAACAAAGACACATCGGATCAATACAATTAAAGTGCTTACAAACTCTGAACTAATTAAATGTAAATAAAAATATTGGATGAATATAAAGTCAAAATCAAACATTGT
>ML779055.1:959725-987732 GCA_009831015.1 Picea engelmannii | reverse complement strand
CTTGAACTTGCTAGAAATATTCTCCTAAAACCACCTACTTATATATAAATTTAATGGTCTCTCCCCAATCTCTAGTGTTTAATTTTACCAATGCAAACATTGGTTATTGAATCTTAACATGATAATTACTTCTTGGTTTCACCATTTGCACTTTCCAATTTTCCTATTCTAGTTGTGTTTAATACTATATATCTCAACCACTTTGCCTTTTATGACTATATTATTAGATGCCTTTCGAGGCAAGTTTTCATGGTTTAGGTATTTTTTATTTCTATCCTTAAGTGGTTGTCTTCATAGCCATTTTTCTTTTATAAAATTCATATGTTTTGATAATTGTATTTCAATAGAAAATAATTTCACTAAAAATAATATACTTTTTATTGACGAATATATTTTTTTTCCATATACAATAACTCAGTGCATCATGTAAAAGTAGACATAATATTTATATAAATCACCAATATTAACTCAAATGCAAGTCTAAAACTTACATCTTCAAATTAGCTCATAATTCACTATCTTTATCATATGAGTCGTGCATGAAGTTGTGAGAATATTAATGTTCCTAAACGTATTTTTTACCTACTAGATATATAATAACAAACCATATTTTCTCCTCTAAAACATTTGGGTGAAATTTAACACCCACACAAATGGCTCATTTTTATTCAATAAAAATGAAAATGGATTCCATTGAAAGGAGATGTGTATCTTTAACATTTGGGTGAAATTTAACACCCATACATATGGCTCATTTTTACTCAATAAAAATGAAAATGGATTCAATTGAAAGGAGATGTGTATCTTCATCTATTCTTGTGTGCATCTATTAAATGTTTCAAAACACTTGCAATTGGATATTATTTTGTTAAATAGTTAACTATATTTTATGTCGACAATTTTTTTATATAGTTTTCACATATTCCAATTCATTATCGATAACATTATTATGTAAAGCATGTGCATAAATAATTTGTTGGTATGCCACCATAACTCCACAATCTTGTTTCTTTCATTAATTATTCTTTATACAATTTAAAATGATTTCAAACACATGATAAATTAAGTTATGACATAATTATGAATAAACAATAATATATATTTTTGTGAAACTAGTGTATATCATGACAAGATAGTTTTTTTAATCATTTGAATATGAATATGAACACTATTCATTATACTTGCATGTAGTTAATATATGTAATTATAATTATTTATGTATTTGGTTAAGGATAAATAAATAGCATATATACCTGCAAACACATCCTCTAGCAATATTTAATGCTTTATCTATATGTATTTTAAACTTTGTGTTGTGTGTAATATTGCATTTCTTTTATATGCATTCTTGTACCCACCTATTAATGAAATGATTTGGCCAATGTTCACATATTCTCTCTCACAAGTATTATTTCTTTCAATGTTTTTTTGAAACTCTTAATCTCTTCTTTTCTTTCTTATATGGCTCCATGAAATATATTGTTGTGTCTGAATTATATAACATAAATTTATCTATTGTTTTTGCCTCATTAAAATCTATACGTGAACAAATTAAATAATTATAATCATATGATATTGTGAAGTTCCAAGTTAAGTGTATTCCATTGATAAAATATTGTGATGGTCGTGATTGTTATATTAATTTATTTATAAGTAAGAAATGCATACAATCATCTATTATTACCTATTAAGGTGTGACTCTCTCCAGTCGGATTTAACACTTATCATTCTCTTTTGTCTTCTTCTATGCTTTCAACCTTCCACACAAGTGATGCATTAACATGAAAAATCGATGTACTCAACTTGCAAAGTGGAATGAATCTAAACCATCATATCCCTACACCATGCAACATTTTCGTCATGCTCATTTCCTTGCAAATGTATTTAGTCCTTGTTGATCAAAAACATTGATCACCTGTATTTCTTGCTATTGGAATAATAATAATAATAATACATATCAAAAGAAGGAAATTTTTAAAGATTATAAGTTCATAGCATATCCCTTAGTGTCAGGTTCGTCACGCATTTTACAAATTACAAATACGAGTATGTATGCTCAAGATATCCATGTTTTTGTTCAATCGCCCAGAGAATGCTTTTCCATGTGTAACACAACTAATTTTATTGGAAATAAGATTTTCTAAAATTATGCCCATTTTCGGAACCATGCCCATTTGATTGGAACTATAATTATATTCTTGGAACCATGATGATTTTCTTGGGACCACGGTTATTTTTCTTGGTTCCATTCTTAGAACTTAAGACTAAGTCTCGTTTTCTTAGTTCTTCGTTCCATTCATTTTATTGGTTCCACTCTTCCATACTTAGTCTCGCTTTCGAATTTATTTTTTCCATATCCCCATATTTCTTGTTTCTATCACTCACCCCCATTTTCCTTAGTCTCATTTTTTTTTGTAGTGCATATCTACACTCCTTTATTCCCCTCCTTACCTCCACACACCTTACCCTCGCTCTGCATTCCCTTACCCACTCTTCAATCATCCCTCACCCACTCACCCATACTTAACAATTTCTTCATCCCCCTCACTCCTCCATGCGAACATACCCTCCCACCTCCCCTCACCCTTCTTGCTCTCACTTCGATCCACACTCCCTCTTCTCCCTCACCTGCCTCGCGACCTTCCTGTTGCTCTCTCGTTCCATCTCCCTTACTTAACCATTATTTCCTAAGTTTTATGCCTCCACTTATATGATGACACATGGAAACCAGTTACACTATAAAATGTTGCACTCTATCATATTGTGACATGTGGGATATGATTGGGAATTGACTTGTTTCTTGTTGGGTTTTGACTATATGCTTACTAGGTGACGACTAGATGATGATTGGGCTACCAAAATTTTAATTATTTCATGAATTATCTAAGGGGTGATGCTCTAGTTTCCATAGTCTCTCCTTAACTCACATTAATTGTATGACATACTTTTTATTATATACCATAAAATCCCCAAAACTCCCATGTGTTTGAGATAAACATTTTAAGAACAAAATTCAAAATTATTATGGAGGACAAAAATTAGATCTAGGACTAAGATTAACTCGTGAGTTAAATAAACGGTTGTTGAGTGATGTATTTATGAAAGTCATAACTTGAGATCCGGGAGTCGGATTTGGGCAAAATTTACCTCGTTGGAAAGGTAATTCAATGAGGAAGATGATGGAATGGATTTAAAGAGCTTAAATTATCCATGTTTCTCTCATAAATTGAAATTAAATTCATCTTTATTTCTATGGTTTGATGATAGATTTGCTTGGAACTTCAACTTCTCGATGTCGTATCTTGATATCAAGAACTCCAAATCATGATCAAGAGGACTCGTTGAAAATATGAGATGATGAATATTGCATCTACAATGTTTCCCATGGTTGAAAGGACAAATACCTTACTTAGAAAATTAAAACGCAGTTTGTTTGTGTTAAAGACGGATAAATTGAAAAATTTTAAATAAACTTCATTAAAGGAATAAGTGGTCCCTACTTGAAGGCACGAATTTCAATGACATAAGTCATTAATGAGACTTCAATAAAGGATCAATTAAAAATGACTTACTCCGAAAGGAATCATCGAAAGTTCTAGAAAGGAAACCCTAACTACTTCAACATTGAAAGCGGATTTTAAAAGGACAAGAGAAAGCATTATGAAGAGGTTGGCAGTCATAAATTTCTACAGTGGTTAAGAGTCTACAAGAAGCAAAGTTCTATCTCTCCAAGATTCGTTGGAATAGCCTGCTAAAGCTTGTCTCTTTACATCTTATTTTTTATTTTTTTCCATCAAATCTTCCATGAATGTACTAAGATTAAGAAGATTTTTGTCTGAGCGGTTATTTCTTTGAAATCTTCAGTGATCTTGTAATATTCCAGGTCTAGAGGAGAAAGATCCCTCCTTGTAAAAAGGTAATTGTTATTTCATTAAGTTTATTAGTTGTCATTGAAACTTTGTAGAGGTTGTTTCATCTCTCTTGTTTCTGATATTATTAAACTTGTTATATTTGGGATATCGTTATAAATTTATTTTGCAGAGAACTACTTGGGACACTAAATTAGTGATTTGTTCCACTTGAGTTGAAATCATGTGATTTCAAATGTGTCAAAATATTTTTGAGTTATAATGAATTTATTGTTTAAAGTTATTTGAAGACCTTTCATTTCTTCATCTTGCAAAAGTGATAGCATATTTCGAGTTAAGTTTATCTTACAAAAAAGAAAGAATTTCAGTTGAATGGAGACTCCAAAACCTTGTAGAAACAAATCTTTGTTGACACACTTTATCTTATCTTTTTTTTTTAAATGATCTAATGTATATTTTTACAACTGTATATAAGGGTTTTACATATGTATATATTATATTTCCTGGGATATCTCTCGGGGTTTTCTCTTTTGCATTCACCCTTTAAATTCATTGCAAAACCATACAAAGAATCTTCCAATCTTTTAGCCAAAGAGGAGTACCACCTCTATAAAAATGCAGGGGGATTCATATACTCATGATGTTTGTTTTTGGGTCTTGACCAGTTTAAACATCAACATTTTTTGTGACTCAAATAAGGACGATTCATTTTCAAGATATTTAAGGCTTCGTTTCAGATCTGATTGAAGAACCAGAATCGCCATGTTTCAAAATTTCAAAAAGAATATTCAAGAAGATTGTTTCTTGTTCTAATTGCACGAGATTTATAAAAAGATTTTCCATAGATATTTGAATGACCTCAAGAAGAACCAAGAACCATCAAATATTTGGGAGGATGAACTCTCTAGCAATTGCATTGAAAAAAATCTAAAAAACCCTAGTAATTCCATTGGAAAGTGTAACATCTCACTCTTGTGAGCACGTGTTATTGACTTATTCTTTGAGGACACTTGCGTGAAAGTGATTCGTTTATAGTATATGGTTATCCATTTCGCTTATGGATTCTTATGATGATGTTGATGGATTATGATTTATGTTTTATGTTGTTTGATATCTATGTATTGACAGATGTTATTGACAAGCTTCCCCTGAGTGTGCAGGACACTTGACAGATTGAGGATGTTGATGGTATTAATGGACCTCCTTGGACTCTGGATTGAGTCAGGGAGTGGATTGTATTGGTTTGAGTATTTTATTTATGCATATGTGACATATGATCGATTATACTATGATGTTGTTTATGGATCATTGACAGTGTTTCGTTGATGGATGCAGGTTGATGATTGCTTGCTAATCTAACTCACATAAGGAGTAAATGGCCCATGCACATAGAACAGATATTGAGGGAGAGGTGTGGAAGCATCCCTTTCACAGCCTATTATCGCTCCCTCTGTGGCTCGAAATGTAGGTTAACAATTACCTAGTTTGAGAGATCCATGATGTCGTGAGGGAAGACTGAGACAGTCACTCATGAATATTTCTAAGGGGCGCGCAATAAGGCAGGTTCATTATTACTTAGAATCTCTTAGTATCTCACAGGGTCACCTGAGTGGAGTGTTGACTCCAAGGGTTGGACAACTACCAAAACTAGTCAAATGTGAGTGGCACCATTGGAGCACGGAGTGCGTCTTAAAGGGCACGTAGAATTATTAATAATTTGAATCAAAGGTGAGTGGCACCCTTGGAGCAAAGAGTGCGTCTTGAAGGGAACGTCGCATTATAAAAAAATTGAATCAAAGGTGAGTGGCACCCTTGGAGCACGGAGTGCGTCTTGAAGGGCACGTCACGAAATTAAACTTGAGACAATGCATCTAGGCGGCCTAGAAAACTTTGAGTTAATATTAAACCTTGTAAAAACTTGAGCACTGTCAAATTAATTAATTAATTAAAGAATGAATTTAGTAATATAAAAATCTAAGCCTATTTTAGATTTTGAGCCTAAGTCTAAATTCTTGTAAAGAGGCTAAACTATAATTGTTAACTCAATTAATTTATGAAGGAGGTAAATCCCATTGATAAATTAAGAAAAAGGAAATAAGTCTAAAGAACTAAGATTATGCAACCAAGAGACTAAAAACACAACCAATATGGGATAAAGTGAAAAATTCCCTAAGTAAACTTAACCGAGTGTGAAGAGGGATAAATCAGAGAACTAGCTAAGAAAGAACTAGATAGCTAAAGAACCTTATACATATTAACACCCCCCTTAAGTGAAACTTAGGGGGAATGTAAACAAAGATTCAAATATGGGTTCAGGATACAAGGCCTGATGAGGTACCCATGTACAAAAGATCCTCTCAAACAGAAAAGGAAGGAGAAAACATAGTGGGAAAAAATTCCCCTCAATGAGAGGATGAAGTAAGAAGGGATAAGTGACCCCCTCCCCGAATAAATGGCCTGCACCCCTAAGAGAAAAAAAATATGGACATACTTTCTCTCAATGAAGGGTTTGGTGAAGATTTCGGCAATCTTATTTGTTGTAGGACAATAACGCAAATCAATGGCTTGCTCCTGAATCAGCTCCTTAATAAAATGCATGTGGATCTCGATGTGTTTGGTTCATTGACAATGAACCAGGTTCTTCGAGATCTACATGGCACTCTGGTTGTCACAGTAGATGACTGATGGCTTCTAAAAAGTGATGTCAAGTTTAGTGAGGATATTTTGAAGCCAAATATCCTCATTGGTGGCATTAATAACCCCTCAATTCTCATCCTCAGTCAAAAAAAGATCAATGACATGTTTCTTCTTTCTATGCCAACAAATGGGACTGGAACCAAGGTGAAAACTATAGCTAGATGTAGACTTGTTATTATCAATATCACCAGCCTAATCAAAAGTGTATCCAATCAAATATGAACTTGTGCCCGCTGCATAGTGAATCTCGTACCTGTGAGTTCCCTATATGTAGTGCAGAATGTGTTTGGAATCCTTCCATTGAATCTCATGTGGATCCATCATGAATCCCAAAACAATTCTAACTGCAAAAGAAATGTCAGGGAAAGTATGAATCAAGTATATGAGGCTTCCAACAAGCTAACAATACAAAGTGGCATCAACTAGTGGTGTGGAACACTTCACCTCAAGCTTCACTCCTGACATAAAGGGATTCAGTGCAAGCTTACAATCAACCATCTGAAAATGAGCCATAATATCAAGAGCATACTTGGGATGCGCAAGAGATATCCCAGAAGACGACTGAGTGATCTCAATCCTGAGAAAATAGTGCAAGAGACCAAAGTGAGTCATGGAAAAATTGTCATCCAAAGCAGTTTTGACACTTACAATGATGGATGAGGTGCTCCCAATGAAAATCAAGTCATGAACATAGAGAACCAAGAATAGAAGAGCATCCTCTTGTCTCAGGATGTAGATATTATGATCTTAGTGGCATCTAGAGAACCCAACTAAGAGAAGAAAGGATTCCATCTTGGCATACCAACCTCGTGGGGCCTATTTGATACCATAGATAGACTTCCACAATATGCAAACCAATGAAGAATCATGAACAAATCCTTGCGGTTGCTCCATGTAAATCTCCTCTTGTAGATCCCCATGAAGAAATGCAATTTTAACATCCATCTGATGTACAACCCAACCTTGAGCTGCAACAATAGCAAGTATCAAGCAAATGGAGTTCATTTTGGAAATGGGGGAAAATATCTCGGTGTAGTCAACACTAGGAACCTAAGAAAAACATTTATCCATGAGTTGTACGTTGAACTTTTCAACTCATCCATCCACTACAAATTTTGTCTAATAGATCTACTTACACTAAACCTATTTTATTCTCTTAGGAAGTGAAACAATATCCTAAGTTTTGTTCTGAATCAATGTGTTGTACTCTTCCTCCATTGTTGAACTCCACTCAACAATACTTGATGCTTCATGAAAGGATAGGGTATTTGAAGTTGTGCAATGTAGGAATGCAGAATATCTTGATGTTGTGATCAAGTCCTCCAAGTATCAGAAGGATCCCCAAAAAGAGTGTCAGCAGACTCACGTGTTTAACGAGCCCAATGAGGCATGGTAGGGGATGGAGGAGGAGAATCCTAATCCTTGAAATCTAAACTCTATGAAGAGGAGGATGAAACCTCGTTATCAACTCTACGAGTAAAGGCAGCTGGACGAAAATCCTATGAGTCACTATTTGAATCTGTTGTGAAGGAAGGAATATGAGAGGATGATCTAGGATAGCTTTCCTCAAATTACACACTATGCTCAATGAAAATCCCATGTGTCTCGGGATCCAAGAGTTGATATCGTTTAACACCATCGGGGTAACCAACAAAGATACAAGGTCGAATCTGAGGTTCTAAGGCCTTACGCTTCTCCAAAGGAATGTGTGGTCAAGTTGGGGAGCCGAAAACTCGCAAGCGTTTCACAATAGGTTTATTGCCACACACAGCTTCAAAGGGAGTGATACCCTTCAATTCCTTATGTGAAACTCTATTATGAATATGAGAAACAAAATTGATAGCTTCTACCCAATACTCAAGTACAAGGGAGCATTTGTGGATCATGCAGTCGACCATCTCTTTCAGGGACATATTTTTCCTCTCTCCCACACCATTTTGCTGAGGTGTATAGGAGAAAGTATGTTGAATAACTATCCCTTCAAGAGTGAAAAATTGTTTGAAGCAATGGTTCACATATTCTCTACCATTGTCTATGCGGAGAATTTTGATGCACTTCCCAAATTGTTCCTTTCTTCCAAAGAAAGTAGACTCGGATGTATCTATAAAATTCATCAATAAAAGTGAGCAAGCAATGAGCCTTTCTAAAAAAAAAGAATGGAAATGGGCATGCCACATCACTGTGAACTAGCTCAAGGACTTCTAAATTCCTCCAAGCCTTCCCTTTGTCGAACTAGCCCTGAGGATGCTTTCCCAAGGAACAACTCGAACAAACTCCATCTGAGAAACTGATCTGAGGAAGGCTTGTGACCATATCATGCATGTTGAGTTGTTGAAGATAGCGGAAGTTGAGATGGCCAAATCGCTCATGCCATAGCTTTCTCATAGAATCTTAATGGGTGAGAAAAGAAATAGATTGAGAATCATGTACAAAATGAAAGAAAGCATGCAATCGAGACTCATGATCGGCCTTACCAACTGCAAGAAGTGAATTATATTCAAGATCCCTGATGGTGATGGAATCTGGAGTGAACTCAACTTTTATTTAATTATGGGAAATATGATAGATGGAGAGAAGGTTGGTTCACAGATTAGGCACACATAGGACATCCTTAAAAGTACCAATGCCAACATCAACAAAACCTTTCCTGATGACATCTACAGGAGAATCATCCCCAATGAGAATGTGGGGCACCAAAAAAGGATCCAACAAATAAAATTGTCTCTGAAAAAACCCATGTGATGTGATGCACCCAAGTCAAGAATCCACTGCTAAGAAGAATCTATAGTAGCAACAAGTTGAATTGCTTTCTCTTTGCCTGATTTGGAAAAAGGAGTAGAGGGTTGTTGTGAAGAAGGTAGATTAATGTTGTTCTTTTTTAAAAGATGCTTCAACTCATCAATCTACTTCTTATGACAAGAATGTTCCTTATGACCAACCTTCTTGCAATAACTACAAGTTGGCCTATCCTTCTTCTGAGAATTCCCTTTCAAAGGAGGGGATTTGGAGTCTGATTTTGGGTCAGATCAAGTTGTGATTGATCTTTCTGTGACTTCTTTTTGGACTTATTTTCTTTCTTGTCGGGTTTCCCTAACTCTTTTTGTCCCTTCGGCTGACCCACCAGCAAATCCTGATACTGAGATAGCTTAAGGAGACCCATGGAAAGAAGATTCCCTTGCCCGTCCATTAACATTTATGAAAAGGAAGCAAAAGAAAGCATTGTAGAGAGAGTAGTTAAGGAAAAAAAAAAGGCATTGTAGAGAGAGTAGTTAAGATAATTTGTATGCCATTTTTCTCTATGCCACATTATTTACATTGGGCTCTTAAGTCATTAATATTTTTTACATAATCCGGGATTTTGTCAAAATACTTAGGATCAAGACTCATTAGTTCATTGTCAATTTGATATCCCCCAACTTCATCAGTTGTCCCATAGAGATTTGTTTTTCCATGCAGCGTGTGAATTTGTACATCCGTCAAGTTGAAACATTATATGAAGAGAAAATAGACTCCTAATACAACCAATAGCTTTTGTTTTTTATATCATCTAGAGAACCTTTCCCTTATCATTTGTGGGTTTAGTTACCTTTTTTTCAACATAAGGTGTATATCCTTGTTGCATTAATGAATTTCATGCATTTTGATGCCAAGTGTTGTATTTTTATGGTGTTAGCAGTGGAAATATAAAGATACCCATTTTTGAAGCAAAACAAAGCACGAGTAGAAATATTTGCACAAGAACAATCACACCAAGAGACTCCCCTCAAATCACTCAATCAAAGAGCCCCCACCCCCCCAAGAAAAATGATTTGGCACATTATATTTAGTGTGGTTACAATTTCCACTAGCAAGAGAATACTGAGTGGACTTTACTTCAATTCCTTTACAAATCCTCAAAAAATGGGTATGTGTTGAAAGTACAATTTCGACACAATACCAAGTGAAATAAACAACACCACTGCAAAGTACAAGAAAAAACATGCACTTTCAAAACAATAATCACCTCAATTAGAGTTCATATGCAAAAGATATGAGCCTTTAAATTTCTCAAAAAGAGAACTATGCAGTGTCACTTGGGAGAATATACAAATTCTGGAAAATCCATGCATCAAAATTAGAAACTATCTGCACTAATTGAGAGAGCACGAAAAATTAGCCCAAATAAAAATAAATAAACGAATTTCTCAAGAAAATGAGGTTGGAAGCCCGAGATATGAGCCTACAAAGTTTGTCTTCAAAACCTAACCTACCAACAAAGAAGGGGTAGGAAATTCAAAATTCACCTTCTACCAAGTTTAGCAAAACCGTCGCCAAACTTAGCAAAAAGACCAATTGTAGAAACCTCTAGATAAATTAGTTAAATGTTGCCAAACTTAGTGAAACCACCAAATGTAGAAACCTCCAAATAAATTAGCAAAATTGCCACCAAATTTAGAAAAAATTCTGCCAAACTTAGAAAAAACACCTATTGTAGAAACCTCCATATAAATTAGTGGAACTGCCATCTAGGGGGCGTGTAGCTCCTTGGGAAAAACATTTTTCCTCTCTAGAGAAATTTTCCAAAAATCAACGAATGGACAGTCGATCTTAGGGTTTTCAGGCCTTCTGAACGTGATGGAAATGCCATATTTGGGCCAACATTCTCTGAAATGGTGGCTCCTTGTTGGATCTAGCAACGAACATCTAACTTCAAACCCTAGCAGATATGGCCTCCGGTGTCCAATTGGGATGAAACAAAAGGAAAATATGGCTATCTCAATTTCTTTTGTCTCATGTGAGCTTAGAATGTCTTCAGGAAGTTTCGAAAAAACCTGCATCTGGAAAGTCAAAAAGAGAACCCCCCTGGAAACTAGTGTTTTCTCCACACTTTTATGATTTTCCAAATTATCCAAGGATGCAAGAGAAGAGCATACTCATGTTCTTTGAAAAATAATAGCTATACACTTATATTTCTAAAAATATTTCTAACCTACAATTCACAATCAGTCTGATACCATGAAATATTTGGTTGAAAATCCACCCAAGAATGCAAATGAATGAAGGAAATCAAATCTAGAAATCAAAAATGAGAAAGGATAGATTGCATTATACTCAAGAGAATGCACAACATATAATGAAAAATGAGATGTTGATATGAGAGTGATGGGTAAGTATATATAGGATTTACCACCCAAGAGACAAAAAATGCAACCAATATGGGATAAAGTGAAAAATTAGCCTAGTGTGAAGAGGGCTAAAGCAGAGAATTAGCTAACAAAGAACTAGATAGCTAAAGAACCTTATTCACACTAACAGGTTAAAATACAATAAACCATAGAGAAGGTGGTCTCAAGATTAGATGCCAACTTACACACTCCAACTACATTCACTGCACTCCCTACTCACTACTCACATTGTCTCTTCCAATTCCCTTTCTTCTCTAGACACTAATTGGCATAGTGCCCCTTCTTGTGACACCTAAAAAAGTCACGTGATTCAAATCCTTCTTACCATGATTAGAAGAACATGATTCTTCCTCCTTACCCATCTTAGGCATATCAACCACTCCAATCATTGGAGTAACATGAGTATCACACCCACAACCCATCATAGGTCCAAATCAACCCTTCTAGGCATGACAACATACTCAAATCATTGGAACATATAGGGCATCACACCCACAACCTATCACAGGTTCAAATCATGCCTCCAAGGAATAACAATGTACTCTAATCACTAGAGCATCTAGGGCATCACACACAATATACTCTAATCACTAGAGCATCTAGGGAATCACACTCACAGCCTATCACATGTCCAAATCACCCATCCCGAGCATAATAACACACTCTAATCACTAGAGAATCCTATGTCTCACATTCCCTAAAATTATTCATTCTTACCTCCCTCTCACAAGTAGTTTAATTCTCCATTTAATGGATGGAAAAGTTCAAGTACAAAGCAATCCAATCACTAGAGTATCACGGGAACCACACCCACCAACCTTTCACAGGTCCTAGTGCCTACCTCAAGCATGGATCAACTCCAATCATTAGATCTTTCTTGGGAATCACACATGTTGAAATATTTAGTTTTAAACTCCCTCTCACAAGTAGTTTACTTCTCCATGTAATGGATGGAAAACTTCGGTGAAATTGTTCTGATACCATCTTAAATTTTTGTGTGACGATAAAAAATTCACCTCACAAAATGCAATGAATCGGCACCCAAAAATGTTCCATCCCTAAGTTGAATCCAATTTCTCCAGAAACCCTATTCAAACTTCCAAATATGCAACAAAAAATCATCCAAGGTAATAGATAAAGTGTAGACACCCCAATTACATAATTGTTGGATTGTTTCAGTAACATTTAGGGAAAGATCTAACCCTCAAATTGTATATAAAAATTATGTTAGCAAACAACAAAATGAAATTTGAAAATGAAAATTAATCATGATAAATTAGTTTTTCATCAATGAAGTTGTTTATTAAATCATCATAATAAATCAACAACAAATTCACCCAAAGTTAAATCTATATAAATCAAATCTGACCTAATTTTGGACAACTCTTTCTTTTCACATGAATGATAAGAATAGTACAAAAAATCAACATGTTTCAAGTTAGAAATCCAAAACCCTTACAATTCATCCCAAGCAAAGATTCTCACAATCATAGAAAACCTTATCTAGGGCACTACATGCTAATAAATTGCATACTCTAACTTCACTTCATTCTCCAAAATCAACATCAAACCAAATGAAGAATAATGCAACAAGAGTTTACATTATCTCTATGATTTATTCTTTATGTTGTGTTAATAATGATGAAGTGGTGTGCTCCTCCTTCCTTGTATGGAATAATAAGAGTAAGTTCCAAATAAGGTAAAACCCTAGCCCTAGGATAGGTCCACAAATGGAGAATGGATCCACAAGTGGTTCACTCTACATGTGCCAAGAAGGTAGGCACATCCAAAAGTGCCAACTCACCTACTCCACATATTTTTATGCAACACCACATTTTTATGTAAGTGTCAACTCACCCACTCCACATATTTTTTATGCCCCACTACATATTTCTATGCAATAAGTGCACCCTCCTAGTACAAATGGACAAATAAATGAAAAGTGGGATATGACACAAAACACCCATCATTGAGACTATCTCATTCCAACAAAATTTCTCTTCACACACTAAGTGTTCATACAGTTGAAGGAGAATGGAGAACAAGTTTGAAGCAACCAAAAATAATATAACCAAGAGTGGAAAAGAAGGGGGAAAGATCATCCTTAACCCTATCAAACCTTGTGTATGTACCAATGACTATGTGGGCATAAAACCTCAAAAATGGAATCTCCAACTAACCGAGGTGGACCAAATCAAGCACGAATTTTGAAGTTGATCTGAGGTAAGGTAGAGAAATCCAAATTAAGGGACCCATAAGGAATAAACATGCCCAAAGTATGACCTATGAAAATAACAAAAGAGAACTTACTTAAGTACTAAACATAAAATGGGTAAAAAATTCACATGTCTAGTGTATAGGTGAGGGGATAAACAAGGGGGAGTTACCAATGCCAAAAATCCATCTTGAAATGTTGGGAGGCCTCATGGTCAGAATTTGGGATTTGAGTACATATATGAAAAATCCATGCACTACATTTTCCCCCATGGAAGAGGATGTTATCCATGGGAAAGGACGGTGTCAAGGTGCAATGCAAAGAGAAAATGACAAGCAAGGACAAAGAAAACAAATAAACAACATGGAAAAACTTGTACATTTCCCTAAACATATTATAAGCCCTTTTAGAGTTTAAAGCAAATTTTTAATGTTTTTTTTTTCCATTTGTTAGTTTTTATTTCAGCATGGGATCCATCATACATAGGTCTCACAAAGATCTTTGCACGGCAATAAAATCCATTAAGGAATCCTATGAGAAGCCCATAAAAGTTATCAAGATAAATAATAACAAATAATTAATTAAAATAAAAAGAGATATTATATAAATAGAAAGCTTTCACTTCTCTAACTTCAATCCTAAAAAAATCTACAAACAAAATTCTAAATCAAAGAAATAAAGAAAATAATATAATTTCTATGAGAGATTGGACATTCAAACCCTTATTACAAAGCAAAAGTTTTTTGCTTTGGAGGACATTGAGCTTTGAGGTTAAGCATATAGAAAAAGGAAAAGCTAAGGACAACGAAGGTTATCAAATGGGAATCCTAAAAATTGGAGGCTTTGTTCTTATCTCTCACATTCATTATATTTTCAATATGGCATTCAAACGATGTTTTCCTAAAGCATGACTCAAATACTCATGCTCTTATTTTCAAAAGTAGTGATAAAAATAACAGCTCAAATTATAGGACCACTATGATCCATTCTCTTCTAGCCAAGTTATCTTGAATTATTCTAGAAAAGAATATTATCATATCGTTAGAAAGTCGGGAAAAAACGGTTCAAGGTGAAGCTCATTTTAGAAGCTATATTTCAACCATGGACCACTTTGTTACTCTTAGGATCATCCCAGAGGATTGCAAAAATAACAAAATCAATCCCCTATGTTGAATCATTAATTTTAGGAATTTTTTTGATACGACACCTAGAAATAACCTTTAGAATATATTAGAAGAGTTAAAGGTTCCTTTTGAGTTTAGCGGCGTTGCAATAAGGATATATGAGAAATTTATTGTTAAGTTCAATAATAATGATGGTTTATCAAAAGAAATCGGGAATAATGACTATTGTTTAGCAAGGTTTCCCCTTATCCCCTACCTTCTTTAGCATTTATATTGACAAATTAGAGGCATGTTTGGAAGAAACACATTGTGTTGACGTTATTTTAGTTAAAATAGTCATCCTCCTTGTTATTTACATAAAGATGTTTCTCTTTTGGTGAGGTGCCCCTCTAACCTTGACAAACAACTAAGAATTCTCAAGAAAATTTATTATGGCATCAATATGTTTGTAAATACTATTATGACAAAGGTTATGAAAATCAAATCCAAGAAGATCATTTAACTCAATTTGTGTATAACAATAACAATTTAAAGGAAGTCAATTCATACAAGTGTCTTGGATTTGGCCTTCATTGCAATATTAATTGGAAATATAGCATGGGAAAAGGAATAATGGAGGAAGGAAATCTTATTTTGGTCTCGAAAACAACTACAAATCAACAAATTTATGGTTATAGGAAAAAATAAATTCCTCTTTGAGACACTTGTCACTCTAGTTATCTTATATGGATGTGAAGTTTGGGTTTGCAACATCTCTATAGAATTTTGGAGGCAAATCAAGAAAATACATAAGTGTTTTATTATTTATAACCTCAAAATTAAAAGCAATTGTTGAGCACACACTTACACTGAGAGGGGGGGGTGAATCAGTATAAGGCTATCTTTTCTTTTTTATCATTCATAAACCATAATGATGCAATCACATAAATATAAATACTATAAGACACAATATTTAATGTGGACACCCTTCCGAGAGAAAACCACAAAAACTTATTTTTATTAATTTGTAGGCACCAACCTACTAGAGACGCCAATCCTCATTGTTGTTTGTAGGAACCAACCTACGGAAGACATCGATCCCCTCTAATGTTTGTAGGCATAGACCAATAGGAGACATTGATTGTTGGACATATTGTCATTGATATGTTGTCATTGATGTCAACAATTGATGTCACTGTGATGTGATGATAAGTTGTTGTGATGAATTGTCATTGATACAACAGTATAACAGTTAGCAGAGAATGAAAATGTCAAAAAGTATGCAAAGATTCAAGCTCAAAATCAAGGGAATTAATCAAAGCTCGGAAGGAAGAGCGCATTGTAGAAATTCCATCGGGATCGAAATCCCCACGGGAAAACTTCAAAGGATTCAAGGAAGAATCACGTTCATTGAGATAGTTTTCAGTAGTAATCGTGTAGAATACATAATGCGAGGTGTAGAGGAATCTACCTAAAAGCTTAGGAGAGGCAACGTATTAGATTGCACAAGATCAGAGAATGCAGATATCCTTGGTTCAGTTGGAAACCAAGTATAAACCCAAAAGCTCAGAAGAGATGATGCACAGGAGGCTCAGAAGTAATGATGCACATAAGTCATCCATTATCATCTCGGGAGTTATATTGACCGTCAGATCAAGTTTAGTGGAAGGACAGTGTAAGCCACAAATATTCTGAAGTGGACATGAGTCATTCGATCTGAGGAACACTTCGGGAAGTATCCCAATCGTTGGATCAAGGACAGTAGAAGGATAGGATAAGCAAAGACGAAGGCCAAAGTTCTGAAGTCACGAAGTGAAGACACGTAGCACACACATCAGGAGATCCACATCAGCAAGGACACGTGGAACAATCAAATGGTGACAAGTGTCAAGGTGTTATTAGCATTTCAGGTACATGTAAGTCATAAATCTAAGTGACACATGGCAACCACTCTACCAGTGCCAAGTCAGCAGTTACGTCAGCAATTTACCTCACTTTGGGAGTATGTACTTCGGGGGAAACTAGTTTCTAACACCAGTAACTGCCCAAAGCGTCGAAGGTCGAAGTTAATGCTAATCATTGATCTAATTCAGGAGCGTTATCAACCGTTGATCAAGTACAATGGAAGGATAGAATAAGCGTGAACCATAAAGTGATGCTAACCATTGATCTAATTTGGAGAGTGTTCTCAATCGTTGAAGATTATGGACATGCGTCTTTGATCTGGGAGGTTTAATGATTGCAAAGATTGGAAATCACCAAAGTTTCGAAGTGAACAAGAACCATTCATCGTGAAAATAAAATATCGATCGTTCGATCTACTTCAGCGAAATCTGCTTCAGGAGATTTGAAATATTACAGAGGCTGGAAGTCATGAAGAACGAAGTCCCAAAGTAACGACAATCATCCATCTCATCGTGCAATTAAAATGTGATTGTCTATCTTGACAAGTGATCAAGCACTTATTTATCCTAGCGTCTGGTCACCACCTACAGTCGTATGGAATAAAGAAATAAGGGTAAAAGAATAGGCATGGCTTAAATTAATAAGCTCGTGGTTTTATGCCTATGGTCATATGAAAATGGTTTGAAGGTAGCACCTCATATAGATTTCATCTCTGTAATTCGACACAGAATTAACACCATAATAATACAGAGAATAGGTGAAAGATTGAATATGATATGTTGACGAATTGAGGACACAGCAGAAGCATGAGAACGATATAATGATTTTATCCATGTATGTGATCAACTCATGAAGACAAAAGAACCGACACACAATCATGATTAAGAGAGTTAAATCATGAGCATTGTGAATAAAGGATAAAAGGAAAAATGACATTATTTAAAGTTTAATATTATCATTTAAATGAAAAGGTACAATGGTTCAATATCAAAATATGCAATGATTCAAATTCACACCAGTTGGAAGACTATATAAACAAGAAAGAATGGTGAGAAGAAAGTGTAGTTTAATTTGTTGAAGTATATATATTTGTATATAATGGATTGAATGAAGGTTAATTTTATCAGGTTGGTGCATGTTTACAAGTTGGGTCTTGTATGAGGATTGGATTCCTCACATCTCAGTTGGATCTGAGATCAACAAGTTGGGTCTTGTTATGAGGGTTGGATTCCTCATTTGTCAATTGGATCTGAGAAATACAAGCTAGGTCTTGTAACAGAGAGTTGGGCCTCTCATATTTTCTTGAAGTTGAAGATATTCAAAGATTGATCTTATATATTCGTTCAAGTTAAATAAATAAATAAAATATTTATTCTTTTATATATTGGTTGAGAAAATGAAATAAATATATGTTGTTCAGTTAAATTATGAAAAATGGAAAATTGTCCAAATTTTTGTGACACTAATTCAGCCCCCCTCTCAGTGTCAAGTGTTGATTTCAACAATTGGTATCAGAGTGGGTGCCTTCAGAACAGTTTAAACATTGAAGGTAGATTCAGAATAAATGGGTGGAAAAATTGTTATCTCCACAAATGAAGATCCCTTATTTGATGGAACAGATTATTCATCATGGAGGGAAAATTTGAAAAGATATCTGAAGTCAAGAGGATCTAGAGTTTGGGATTCAGTAGTAAGTAAGCCCTGAAACTTAACTACTTCAAAGAGAAAAACCAAAACTGCAAAGGAGGCAAGGAGAAACAATTCAGTAGCCTTAAAAGAAATCCAGGATGGATTGTCAGACCAAGTCAAAGAAAATATGAGGCACTACAAATATGTTAAAGAATTATGGCTCCAACTAGAAAATTGTTATCAAAATGAAACACAAGAAGAAGAGAAATCCTATCAAAGTGAGGAACAAGACTCGAATAAAGAGGAATCCTATCAGAATAAAGAACAAAACTCAGAAGAAAATAATTATTATCAAGATAAGGAACAAGATAAAGAAAAGGAAAATTGCAATCGGATTGAAGAACATAATACAGAGAAAAAGATTTATAATCAAAATGAAATGCAGGATTTGATGCAAACCTCAGTCAACAATGAGGAGGACAACCTCATCAAGGAATTGAGGCATACCTCAGTAGTCACTAAAGAAAAATTGTATAATATTAAGACTAATGTTACAGTTGCAATAGAAGAGATTCGTATGGAACCACGAAATTATATACATATTAAAGTTCCTGTGGAGGCTCTTGACAATCTTGAGTACACAATTATGTGCACTCTAGAAGAGTTGGATAAACTCCAACAAAAGTATATGTTGCTACTTCAATAGTTAGATCAATCTAACCATGAAGAGCATGAGCAAAAGATTCAGTTAGAAAACAAAGAAGAAGAGATCAAAAGATTGAAAACTGAAGTTACTAATCTAACAGAAGAGATGGAAGAATTAAAGACACGTGATAGTAAAAGAAAAGAAGTTTAAATTGGTTTCTATAAAATCAAAGGATCATGCCAAGAGTTTTTTAAAATAACATATGGAAAATCTTGACTATCTATAAATTAATGGTCAAAATAAAAATCATTGGTAGGGTTAGTTGTAGAATACAAGAAGAGGAAAAATAAAAGTAGCAGAGAAGTTCAAGGAGTATCATTCAACAAAGATAAATAGATAACAAAATTGGTATTTAAATCAATTGGTATCATTCCTCAATTGATATTCCTATGAAATATCAAAGAAGAATAAGAACCAGATCAAAAAGATCAGTAAGATTCATACTCTTGTTCTATTTGATAAAGGAAAGTTAGTAAAAACTCAGGAGAAGTATTTTGGTTATTAAATAGGAAAGTAATTAGATTAAGTTTTAAAAGACTTGATCACTACAAATGGGTATCGCTACAAGTTTGTATCAAGAAGACTACTTAATTGAACACAAATATACCAATGGATTGAGATAAACAATTAGTAAATTGACAGGGGAAGAGATCTTGTCAGGAAGAACTACCCTTTCAGAAACAAAGGGGGAGAGTAGTCAGAGGCAAGGAGAGCATATTAACAGAGGGATTCATTCAGTTATGGCAGGAAGATCATGATTGCAAGTGGAGTTACCCAAGTTCATATTTTGGTCAACAACATGCAGACAGACAGAGGTTGATCATAAGGGGAGAAACCATTTTCCATTGATGTCAAAGGGGGAGAGTACCTTCATCACAGGGAGAGTTTGTGTATGGAGTTAGTGTGTTTCCCTCAATGACAAAAGGGGAGATTGTTGGGCATATTGTCATTGATATGTTGCCATTGATATCAACAGTTGACGTCATTGTGATGTGATGATAATTTGTTGTGATGAATTGTCATTGATAACCACAGTATAACAATTAGCGGAGAATGAAAATGTCAAAAAGTATGAAGAGATTCAAGATCAGAAGCAAGGACATTAATCAAAGCTTAGAAGGAAGAGTGCATTGTAGAAATTCCATCGAGATCGAAATCCCCACGGGAAAACTCCAAAGGATTCAAGGAATAATCATGTTCATTGAGATAATTTTCAGGAGTAATCATGCAGAAGACATAATGCGAGGTGCAAAGGAATATACCTAAAATCTCAGGAGAGGCAGTGTATTATATTGCACAAGATCAGAGCATGCATATATCCTTGGTTCAGTTAAAAACCAAGTATAAACCTAAAATCTCAGAAGAGATGACGCACAGGAGGCTCAGAAGAAATGACGCAAAGAAGTTGTCCATTATCATTTCGAGAGTTATATTGATCGTCAAATCAAGTTTAGTGGAAGGAGAGTGTAAGCCACAAATATTTCGAAGTGGAAATGAGTCGTCCGATCTGAGGAACACTTCAAGAAGTATCCCAACCATTGGATCAAGGAAAGTAGAAGGATAGGATAAGAAAAGACGAAGGCCAAAGTTTGAATTCACGAAGTGAAGACACATAGCATACACATCAGGAGATCCATGTCAGCAGACCACATCAGCAAGGACACATGACACAATCAAATAGTGACAAGTGTCAAGGTGCTATTAGAATTTCAGGTACATGTAAGTCACAAATCTAAGTGACATGTGGTAGCCACTCTGCCAGTGCCAAGTCAGCAGTGACGTCAGCAAGTTACATCACTTCGGGAGTATGTACTTCGGGGGAAACCAGTTTCTAACACCAGTAAATACCCGAAGCGCCGAAGGTCGAAGTTAACGCTAACCGTTGATCTAATTCGGGAGCATTATCGACCGTTGATCAAGTACAATGGAAGGATAGAATAAGCGTAAACCATGAAGTGACGTTAACCGTTGATCTACTTCGGAGAGCGTTCTCAACTATTGAATATTATCGACACGCGTCTTTGATCCAGGAGGTTTAATGATTGCAAATATTGGAAATCGTCGAACGCCGAATTTCCGAAGTGAATGAGAACCGTTCAGCATGCAAATAAAATATCGAACGTCTGATCTACTTCGGCGAAATCTGCTTCGAGAGATTTGAAATATTACAAAGGTTGGAAGTCGGGAAGGACAACGTCCTGAAGTAACAACAGTCGTCCATCTCATTGTGCGATTAAAACGTGATTGTTGATCTTGACAAGTGATCAAGCACTTATTTAGCCTAGCGCCTGGTCACCACCTGCGGTCATATGGAATAAAGAAATAAGATGCAACACTTAAATAAATAAGCTTGTGGTTATGCGCCTATGGTCATATGAAAATGGTTTCAAGAAAGTGCCTCATACAGATTTCATCTTTGTAATTCGACAGAGAATTAACACCATAATAATACAGAGAATAGGTGAAAGATCGAATATGATATGTTGACAAATTGAGGACACAGTAGAAGCATGAGAACGATATAATGAGTCAATCCATGTCTATGATCAACTCATGAAGATAAAAGAACCGACACACGGTCATGATTAAGAGAGTTAAATCATGAGCATTATGAATAAATGATAAAAGGAAAAATGATATCATTTAAAGTTTGATATTATCATTTAAATGAAAAGGTACAATGGTTCAATATCAAAAGATGCAATGATTCAAATTCACACCAGTTGGAAGACTATATAAACAAGAAACAATGGTGAGAAGAAAGTGTAGTTGAAGTTGGTGAAGTATATATATTTATATATAATGGATTGAATGAAGGTTCATTCTATCAGGTTGGTGCATGTTTACAAGTTGAGTCTTGTATGAGGATTGGATTCCCCACATCTCAGTTGGATCTGAGATCAACAAGTTGGGTATTGTTATGAGGGTTGGATTCATCATTTCTCAGTTGGATCTGAGAACTACAAGTCGGGTCTTGTAAGAAAGAGCTAGGTCTCTCATAGTTGCTTGAAGTTGAAGATATTCAAAGATTGATCTTATGTATTCGTTCAAGCTAAATAAATAAATAAAATATTTATTATTTTATATATTGGTTGAGAAAATGAAATAAATATATGTTGTTCAGTGAAATTATGAAAAATGAAAAATTGTCCAAAGGTTTATGACATTGGTTCACCCCCCCTCTCAGTGTCAAGTGTCCATTTCAACACTGGTTCACCCCCCCCTCTCAGTGTCAAGTGTTCATTTCAACATTGATCCCCTCTGTTGTTTGTAGGCACCGACCTACAAGAGACACGTGTTATCACACAAATTGTAGGTTGGGCAGTCCACAAGATGACGAGAACTATGGGAGAGTCTACCCATTGTCACATTAGATAAACCCTCCCCTCACTTTAGTGAAGGAGAAATCTTATATTCTTTAAAGGGGGGAATCTCGGGTGACCCTAGGGGAAAATGAGATGGAAAAAAAGGTTATGGAAGATAATTCCCCTATAGGTCAAACTACTAAGTTGAAAGTAGCCTGGAAACGAGTCTTGGAGATACTCGATGGTTTCCAAGTGCTTGAGTACTTGCATAAGATAGTTGTACCTGCCCAAGACACAAGAAAAGACAAGCATACAAGCCAAGATATCCAATGAAAAAGAAAGTGAAGAGTGTTGTCCTATATAGAAGTAGTAAAAAATGATACAAATAAACAAGTAAATGATAATCAAAGCTACTAAATCAGTCATTGAAAGTCTAGTTAAAGATGCAAAAGATAAGCTAGTAATAACTAGTATAACTCAAGTAAGATAGAGAAAGACTTTCACAACAATATAGGGTTGTTTAAAGATGTTATTGCAGAGGTATTATACCATCATTATGGCTGTAGAAAAATCTTGCTACAACATAAAATTCCAACCACCAAAAATTACAAGTGAACCACCCAAAAGATGAACAATGACTAGTAGATTATTATGGCAGCTTTCTAGCAAAATTTGAAAGTCGAAAAGAGAGAAAAAGTGAAAGTTTGAGAGAAATTTGTTGCATCCCTAATGGTTTTATGTTTAATGTTATAGAATCAATAAGATATCCTTGGAAAAAGAGGACGCCCTAGTGGCTCAAGCAAACTAGTAGAGCATAGAATTGATTCCACTTCAAACAATTTGAAAATCTAGTAAAATCATGTTACTCAATGCAAGCAATTTTATTTCTCCAATGAAAATTTTAGATTAGTGCCTTTAAAATATTGGGTAAATGGAGTCTTGGATGTAAGCGTTAGATTCATAATATCCCTAGGGGTGTAATCCCTTTTACTCCTTAGGGCATGCAAATCAAACTTAGGTAAATCTAGGAGGGTGTACACCTTTGTACTCCTAGCAACCTTGCCAAAAATGAATTATCAACTAGCAATGAGATGAAGTTTGATGGAGGGTGTACACAGTTATACTCCTCCTAGGGTTTCAACCAATAACACTATGAAACAAGCAAGAATAACTAACAAATTGCATATTTTTCTTACCAATTCCAAGAGAGATGCAAGATAAAACCCTAGTTTATAACCAAGCAATGTTCATTCATAAGCAATAGAAAAAAACTCCAAGAGGTGTGCACCACCTTATCTCCACAATATACCAAGATAAATCACCAAAATACATTTTCACAAGAGAGAGTTATCCAAATTTCCCAAAGAGGAAACAAATTTCAGCGAAGTATCATTCTCACAATGGGAAAGATATCTAAAATGAAATGAAAATATTATTATTTATACAAAACTCTAAGATGAAGTGTGCCCACTTAATAAGGGTAAACCACAAAATAAGGGAGACATTCCCTTTATTTTTCCCCTTTACAACTTTAAGTTTAATTTGCACATAAGAAAATCCCTAAAATATGATGTCATCCCCTGGAGGGGTGATGTTTTGGCACATGTAGGAAGTCGTTGGGGTTGGAGAAGGTAGAGCTAGGCCTCCAAAGGCCACGTGTCTTCAAGTCAAGAGTCTCTTCCTCAATGCAAGGGGTATTTCATCAAAACATGCCAATTCTCCATCTTCACCACCACATTCCCTAGCCCCAAGCAAGACATCAAGCCTAGAAACATGGTATAAGAGATCCCAAGCAAATCGTTGGGTTGGAAGAAGGCTAGGTGTCACTGTACAAGGTGTCCTCTCCTACCTCCAAATTATACAATCATAATTACGTGTGTGGTCTATGGCATCCAACCTATTGGCTTCTTGCTCCAATGAAGGCCCAAGATGGGCTTGTTCCTCCAAATCATCCACCAATCAAGGTCCTGCAAAGACAGACAAGTGCTCCCTCCAAGGATCTCAAGTCAAAGCATCATGGAAAGTAAAGTCGCATTTAATATAAGAGCCATGCAGACATGTACATCAAAAACTACCTTATCAAATTAAACAGGTGCTCAAAGACCCTATGCAATTTTCCAAGTTTAGGCATGGGAGGGTTGACAAAGTGACCTATTGGGTGAATCATTCCTTAAGTCAAGGAGTGTTTCCTAGGTGGAAAACCTCTCTAAGTATGTGGAGAATATGAAGTGGATAAGGGGTTAAAAATTTTGGGCATGGGGTTTATGACATTCAAGGGTTTGTATTGTCTCATTTATGGGTTCCTTTGTAGAGGATGTGTTGCACCATCGTTTTCAATGCATCCTTTTTCCAAGCCCATTTATTTCCTTTTTTTTTTAGATGTTTCCAGGTTGAAGCCAAGGTGGGGCTTCTACCTAAGCATGAAAATTGTTGTCCACCTTGACTCTACCATGGTCACATTATGCTTCCCTAATGCCAAACCCCCTTCTCCTTGGGTTGTGCGACCTCCTGGTCAAGGATCTTCAATTCTCGGAGCTGAATTAGCTCTCTGAAACCTTAATGGTCTCGCTTGTAAATAACCACAGGTCTCTTCAATCTTTCGATGCAAATTATATGACACTCGCGATCTCTCCCTTCGCAACACCGGGCGATTAGTGTTCATGTGCTAGCTCCTCCTCTGTTATATCCTTCCCGCATATGACCTCGGGTTATGTCCACACACAATTGTGGGCGCGGTCGAAGGTGAGTTGGGATCAATCCACTTTTCTCCTCGCAATTCACCACCAAACGCCACGCGTCCAATTTGAAATACCACAGTTTCTATTGCGGCCCACTCTCAAGTTTTTAAATTCCGAGCGCTTTCCATCCCCGCAATCCTTCATAATTGTCGATCTCACAATCTAGACAGTGCTTCTAAACGGATGGATCAGATCTGTCCTTTCCAAATCTACGGATCATATTTAACCCTTCTAAATCAACGGCTATGATTTATTTTGTGGTTTGGACTTCAGGAGTTTCAACTTTCAACCTTTGCTTTCCTTCGAAATGCACGGATTCTTTCTGTGTGTCCTCCTAAATCGTACGACTATAATTTACTTTGGACTATCCAATGATCGACGTTTATTTCGGCCCTCCGACTCTCCCGGCTTCGGGAGTTTCAAGTCTCAATCTGAAAATATCGAAGTGATTTCTCCGGAGTTCATAATCTATCGCCACGTATCCTTTTGAATTAGACGGTTCAGATCTCCTCCGGGTCTTCGGCGATCTCTCCTCCTATGTATACACAGATTTTAAAATTCGTGCACTTTTCCTAAATCCAATGGTTTGAAATAATTCGGCTCCTCTTGGATAGATATTCACCCTTCACCTTGCCCAACCTTCGCAAATTCCTCTTCTGAAATATTTCTTCAACACTTAGTCGATTCCTGGTCCTGTGCACTCCTTGCAACCGACCTATGCACTTTCTTGCGAGAAAAACGCGAGTTATTTCTCCAAGTCAAAGACTTCGCCTACGCATTCCTTGTGCTTAATATGCACACTCTGCATACAAAAGTTCCATGCTATCTCTTATGAGCTTTGAGTCGAACAAGACTCTCTCACACGCACTCATTGCATTCATTATGCACTCCTTTCATAACTTACAGACGAGAAACAATTGAAACTTATTCAATTATTCATAAATTCATCCATTCACCATGAACATCATACATCCACAAAATTCATAACAACAGTAAACTTGTAAACAGTATCAACACTGTACAATTAGATCAACTTCCTTTGTTCTATTCATTCCAGAAAAAACATGATTACACCTCTATCTCTTACATCCATTACAATGAAAAACGTTTTTAAGGACCCAGAGCTTCCTCGCTCTTCTTCCTTCTATCTAAGTTCTATCACCTTATAATCTAGCGGTTACCTACTCAATTTAATTAAATGCAACCTAATGACTAATAAGGGAAAATATCCTACACATGTAATATTTTACAGTCGTGTAAGGATTTACAATCACTCTGTCATTTCAAACGGTGGCCCGACTTTACATACAACTAATTTAATTAACGAGAAATTCAAAAAATCTCCACACCGCTGCCAAGTTGATTAAGAGTCGGTTTGGTTCTTTCAATGCATGAAATGTCGAGTTCGCTTCCACCTCTTCTTTTCTTGATTTGATAGCGATGCTCCTGCATCATTCCCCAAGTTGAAGACAATGTGTGGGACTTCTATCTAAGCATGAAAAACATTTCCCACACACACTCTACCTTGGTTGGCATTTTTATATTGTTATTTTTCATGGGTCCCATCAGTTTCTTATGAGAGACATTTCATTGTCCTCGAGATCCCTGGGTGAGCATCTGGAAGGTTTATGATTGGATTTTATGTTTTTCCATCTACAAACCTTTGGGCCTTCAGCCCCTTATTCCCATGAAATGAGGTACAATCCCTTATGTTGATATTGTGGTATCTTCGGGAGGTATGAACCTCCATTGTGACCTTTGACAAGATTAGAATATTTTGGAAGAAAGAAAAGAAGTGGACATAACCCTAGAAGAGATGTCGGCTGAGAGAGATAATTAATATGAATTAATTAGTACCCAGAATGAGAAGTCGGCCCAGGCAGTCTGCCAGGATTAATATAAATACAGGGTGTCAGTCTTTCATTTGACACACTTCTCAAAATTTCAAACAGACACTTGTGCGCACTGCAGTCTGGCAGTCTTGTGCGCAAGTTCTGGAGAAGGTGTTGCCACCAGTTCTGAAGCCTATTTCTTATGTCTTTTGGGTTGGACTCTCTGATCAGATTTGTTGACTTCTTTCTTGGTGCATTAGCCTTGCTTGGCTATTGGATTGCTACCAGGATTCTTCTCTCTATCAAGGTCAAGGTGCTCGAAGGGTGGCTTTGACCTATGGTTGGGTGACAATAGTGATATTGTCAATGGTAAAACAAGCACATTCTAATAGGTCATGGGCCCACACCTCCTTCAATCAATCTCACTGCTAGAAGGAAGCATATACATTAGGATATTGAGCTCGCTAAATAATTTTCGCTAGGGTTTACTAGCAGGAGCAGCTTCCAAGACACTATCGCTAGGGTTACTAGTAGGTGTAGTTGCAGAAACCCTAAAATCCAGATCCAACACCTTGTGATGGATCATATCACTCAAGGAGAAGGTATTCAAGTGCTCCCTAGTCCAGCACACCTCTTGGCACTCTCAGAAGATAGAAACGTCAAAGTTGAAGTTTTGGATCAAGGCATGACCAGTCACCAGTCAACCAAAGTCATGAGTGAAAAGACTAGTCATCTACACTACTCAGCACTCACAGGAACGATTGAAGGTGACATGTGGATAATCGATAGTGGAGCTTCTCGGAATATGACAGGAGATCAATCTAGACTCTCAAATACAAATGA
>ML779055.1:910512-950680 GCA_009831015.1 Picea engelmannii | reverse complement strand
CGTTTTAGGCGTGTGATAGCTCGTTGGAAAGGTATTGTCGAGGAGATTCATTTTGGGGGCTCAATCATGCCTTCGACTATCATTGAGAACCTCGATCTCGAAAAAACTTCATTTAGGCCCTCAAAATGGCCCTGGAAGTGAAAACCTGCTAAAAATAGTAAATTGCCAAAATGGCCAGAACACTGTTTTGAGCCATTTGGAAAAGGTGGGTGGCCCCCGATATCCACCTGGATCATTCCTACTCGGGGACATGTACTCATTGTAGAATGAATGAGAACCTCAACATATCATGGTCGGACCTATGCCTACACTGAAACATAAAACCTTAAAATCCAAGGTGGCTCTACTCACCCTTTATTCATATAATCAAAATCCACAAAAAAACTTTAAAATTGACAACTAATCTAGAAAAGAAAAAAATTTGCATTTTTTTCAAAAAATTATAAACTAAACATGTAATATGATGAAAGAAATATGCAAGTAGAGAAAAATGAAACATGAAATGTTGTTAAACTACCATGAGCAAGTAAGATGCAAATGCATGGGAAATCAAGATGACCTACCTACTTACATGGGGCCAGTGGCCCATGGAGACCGAGTCTCATCGAATGTTGGGTGAAATCGTATAGCCAGTGCAACCATCTACTCAGCATCTTACCCAAGTCTCCCATGTGCTTAGTTATAAAAAAATATCAAGGAAAATTTAAGCACACAATAATCATGAATATGAAGAAGAATATAATCAATCATAGGAAACAACTCATAGAGATGGGTGGGAGGGAAGAAATATTGCTAGAAAAAATGTCCAAAAGCTCGATCAATTCACCTCAGAACAGGACTATGGCATGTAGGCGATGAATCATCTTCATCCTCGTTCTCATAATCATTGCTCCCTGAAGACTCAGAAAATATGAGAGATCCCAAAAATACCCCATGATTTCCTTGAGAGGGAGAGATGAGGTAAGGGACAAGCTTAGACCTAGAGAAATAATCCTTTCGAATACCAAAAATATGTTGCTTCATCACCTGCAAGTCCTTTCAAAAATCCCCAAGATGGAAATATTGCTACTCTACAGTATGAATCTTTAACTGCTTTGGAATGGCCACGTATTGGTGTCCGTCTAAATATGAGGGCAAAGGTGACTGAGAGTTTTCATAGAAAAAATATACATCCCCAAGAGGATATGCATCACAACTCCCAAAGGATGACTGAAGATCACCCTGAGCATGTTGCGACAAGTCATCTTTTAATGGACGGAACAAATTTGTAACCATATCATCATTAGGCTGCCAAACATATGAATCATATACACATGAAAATGAGTCCTTTGAAGATGACAATTCAAACCCTTTTGCTTGAGAGCTACTTTCAATGTCGTAAATGGGATCTCTATCAAAAATGAAACAACTCGCACCTCATCTACGTCTCCCAACATGTATGAAACCATCAATACGTTGATCAAACACATCAAAGAGGTTCTCCATGAGATCATCTGCATCATCACGGCTAATCATTTCTTCATCTTCATGTGCAAGAAAAAGGTAAGGAAGTACCGTTGCATTTTCATCAAGTGGGAGAAAGGATACCAATGTGTCATCCTTCTCATTTGGATGTTGTACTTCCTTAGGGTCTTCTTCTTCTTGGAAACTTTCTTCATGGATCTGTTCTTCTAGCACCTCTTCTGTAGTGGGTGGATGATGCTCTTCTTCAGTTTTACATTCCTCACTTATTGTCTTGTCATCCACCAGAAAAACTTCTCTATAAAGAGCATCTTTGAGCTCTTGGAAAGTATATTGAAAATTCTGAGTAGCTGGCCGACAATGCCTAATAAATTATTCAATGATATTTATAGAAGATTGGATAATTTTTGGATCACATGAGTGTACAAGCCACTTCCTTTGACTTGATTCCAATGAAGATACAAAAAATTTCATTAGCACATCTTCATGCAATACATTTATTCTCGAAGCATACTTCATATATTTCACAACATGGGTGACTGCTAGAGTCAAGTCACCACTGAACTTTGGGAAACTTTCCCTCCACTCCACAGAGCAATGATTTGGATATCCAAGGATATTTTGAACATCAATAGAAGGGTACACCTTATGGAATTCCCATGGTAAGTTTTGTGATTCCATGGTTCCATTACTTATGGTAACACCTCAATGGAGTCGCCAGATGAACTTTATGAAAACCTCATCAAAAATAGAAAAGGGAACTTCCCTCAAATGGAGTCGCCATGCAATATTATGGGAAAAATATTTGGGATCAAATCTTGTCGAAGTGTCGTTAGGGCATGAAAGAGGATTCAAAATCCTCCCCGGTAGTGGTTTCAAAATTTTATCGCATAAATTGTAGGTTGGGAAAAGTCCGACCCAATCCACAAGATGGAGAGAACTATGGGATATTCTACCCACGGTCACCTTAGATAAACCATCCCCACGCTTTAGTGAAGGATAAATCCTACACAAGGGGGGAATATCGGGTGACCCAAGGGGGAAACGAGATGGAAAATAAGGTTATGGAAGATGATGCCCCTATAGGTCAAACTACTAAGTGGAAACTGTCTTGGGAACGATTTTTGGAGATATACAATGGTTGCCAAGTGCTTGAGTACTTGCAAAATATAGTTGTACATGCCCGAGACACAAGAAAAGACAAACATATAAGCCAATATATCCAATGGAAAAGCAAGTGAAGTTTGTTGTCTTATATATCAGTAGTAAACAATGATACAAATCAGCAAATGAATGATAATCAAATTTGTTAAATAGGTCACTGCAAGTCTAGTTAAAGATGCAAAAGTTAAGCTAGTAATAACTAGTATAACTCAAGTAAGATAGAGCAAGACTTTAGCAACAATATAAGGTTGTTCAAAGATGTTATTTAAGAGGTATTATAACAGCCTTATGTCTGTAGCAAAATATTTCTACAGAAGAAAATTCCAACCACCAAAAATTACAAGTGAACCACCCAAAAGATGCACAATGACTAGTAGATTATTATGGCAGCTTTCTAGCAAATTTTGACGGCTTCAAAAGAAAACAAAAGTGAAAGTTCGAGAGAAATTTGTTGCATCCCTAATGATTGTAGATTTAATGTTATATAAGAAATAGAATATATGGAGACAAATAATATGCCCTAGTGGCTCAAGCAAGCTAGTAGAGCATAGAATTGATTCAACTTCAAAGAATTTGAAAATCTCATAAAATCATGTTACCCAATACAAGCAATTTTATTTCTCCAATGCAAATTTCAGATTAGTGCCTTAAAATATTGGGTAAATGGAGTATTGGATGTAATATTTAGATCCATATTATCCCTAGGGGTGTAATCCCTTTTACACCCTAGGGAATGAAAATCAAACTTAGATAAATCTAGGAGGGTGCACACCCTTGTACTCATCCTAGCAACCTTGTCAAAAATGACTTATCAACTGGCAATGATATGAAGCTTGATAGAGGGTGTATGCACATATACTCCTCATAGGGTTTCAACCAATAACACTATGAAACAAGCAAGAATAACTAACAAATTGCATATTTTTCTTACCAATTCCAAGAGAGATGTAAGATAAAACCCTAGTTCACCAAGCAATGCCCATTCATAAGCAAGAGAAAAATCCTCCAAGAGGTGTGCACCACCTTAGCTCCACAATATACCAATAGAAAACACCAAAAGACATTTACACAAGAGGGAGATATCCAAATTTCCCAAAGAGGGTGCAAATTTCAGCCAAGTATCTTTCTCACAATGGGAGAGATATCTAAATGAAATGAAAAGATTCTTATTTATACAAAACTTTAAGATAAAGTTTGTCCACTTAACAAGGGTAAACCAAAAAATAAGGGAGTCATTTCCCTTTATGTTTCCCCTTTAAAACTTTAATTTTAATTTCCACATAAGAAAATCCCTAAAACATGACGTCATCCCCTTGAGGGGTGACATTTTGGCATGTGTAGGAAGTCGTTGGGATTGGAGAAGGTAGCACTAGGCCTCCAAAGGCCATGTGTCTTCAATTCAAGAGTCTCATCCACAATCTAATGGGTATTCCATCAAAATGTGCCAAGTTTCCATATTCACCACCACATGCCCTAGCCCCAAGCAAGATGTCAAGCCTAGAAACATGGTATAAGAGCTCCCAAGCAGGTCGTTGGGTTGGAAGAAGGCTAGGTGTCACTATCCAAGGTGTCCTCTCCTACCTCCAAAGGCTAAAATCATCATTTGGTGTGCAAGCCATGGCATCCAACCTGTGGGATTCTTTCCCCAATGAAGGCCCAAGTTGGGCTTGTTCCTCGAAATCGTCCACCAATAAAGGTCCTGCAAAGACAGACAAGTGTGCCCTCCAAGGATCTCAAGTGAAAGCCTCATGGCAAGTAAAATCATATTTAATATAAGATTCATACAAGCATGTACATCAAAAACTACCTTATCAAATTAAACAGGTGCTCAAAGACCCTATGCAATTTTCCAAGTTTAGGTATGGGAGGGTTGACAAAGTGACCTATTGGGTGAATGATTCTTGAAGTCAAGGAGTGTTTCCTAGGTGGAAAACCTCTCTAAGTCATGTGGAGAAAATGAATTGGATGGGGGTTTAAAAATTTTGGGCATGGGGTTCATGACATACCAGGGTTTGTATTGTCTCATTTATGGGGTCCTTTGTAGAGGGTTTGTTGCACCTTCATTTTCAATGCATCATTTTTCTTAGCCCATTTATTGCCTTTTTTTTTAAGATGTTTCTAGGTTGAAGCCAAGGTGAGGCTTCTACCTAAGCATGAAAAACATTTCCCACACACACTCTACCTTGGTTGGAATTTTTTTATTGTTATTTTTCACGGGTCCCATCAGTTTCTTATGAGAGACATTTCATTATCCTCGAGATCCCTGGGTGAGCATATCGAAGGTTTATGATTGGATTTTATCTTTTTCCAGCTAAAAACCTTTGGGCCTTCAACACCTTCTTCCCATGAAATGATGTACAATCCCTTCTTGGGTCAATACACCCGAAAATCCCAAAAGATAAGGAGACGAACAAGGGGTGAAGTGATGAAAAATGATAAGTATGATCGGGAGTGGCACGATGACTTGTCAAGGACACTGCCTAGTAGAAAACCCATCTGTAAGAGTGACCACTTACTAGGGCACATTGTCAAACACCAAGGTGAAACAAGGAAAAGAGAAAAACTTCCAAGCAAACGTTCTATAATCAAAATGCAACATACTCAAATGCCTGAAATATTAAAGTGACACTTACCACAATACCTAACTTTTACCTCATGGAGCAAGACCCATTGTCTTTCGGAAGCAAGTTGATGTGGTGGATACCATCATGATGGACCTAACATTTGTGGTGATGAAATGGGCCTATGTCTGTGCAAGTGGACGTTGTCAGTCATCAGTCTCTCAGTACTCCATGTCTGCTACCTGAGGGCCTCGAGACATAATCTCCTTAGTTATCCCTAGAAATCGAGGATAACAACATCAATCCTCTCTGTTGTTTGTAGGTACCGACCTACAGGAGACACTGATCCCCTCTGTTGTTTGTAGTAACCGACCTACAAGAGACATTGACACCCTTTGTTTCTTTTTTCTTCACAAAATATTCTCTGTGCTCTTTACTTCTTCCTTCGTCGGATCTTCTCTGTGTTTTTTACTTCTTCCTTCGTTGGATTTGCTCTGCTCTTGTTACTTCTACTTTTGCTCTTCCTTCACAAGATCTTCTTACTTCTACCTCAAATCTACACTTGTGCTCGCTTCTTCTATTTTTTCTAGATCACTCACCCCTTTTTCTTTCACCAAATCTATTTGTTAGAACACCAGATATGATCTTCAACAATATTCAATATTCACTCCTTGAATGATATTCAATCGCCGCTCCTCGAATTGTATGCATAAGAATACTACATTTTCACCCACACACACATTTTTTCTCATAACCCTCTTCTTTATTTATACTTTCCATAAGCTTTACTTTAAAATTCATGTTCTTTTGAAAACTCGTGACTTTTATTTAATAATAATTGATTCCCCCCCTTTCTTTATTTTGAATTCCCTTTTTACCATACCATGGGTAAAATACCACCATGATTTGTAAATCCATGTGCACTTTCACTTTTACCCTTTTTCTTTAATCCACTTTCATGTTTACACCTCTTTTACGTAAATTCCACTTCCACCTAACTTTTCAAATTTTGTTATTTATTAAAGTCATATTTATATTTGATCTAGATTCATTTTTTCTCCACTTTTATGTAAAATCCATTTCCACTTAACTTTACACTTTTGTATTTATTAAAGTCACATTTATATTTGATCACTTACTAACCTTTGACATCAATGAAAAAATTGTATTCAACAAACTCCTCCTTTGTCATTGATGGCAACCTTGTACTCAAAAACACGTAATCCTCCAAAAATAGAAAGAGTTATCCATTTTATGCAACTCTCCCCATGCCTGTAATTCTCCTCCCCATGTCTACAACTCTCCCCCTGTCTGAAATTCTCCCCATTTGACATCAATGGAAAAGGTATGCACTCCCTGAGTTGTGTTTCTTTATTGACAAGATTAGAGGGATATCACTCCTAGCTTCTGCAAATGTTTCATTGGGAAGAGTTTTGGGTAAAAATTATTTGCAACTTGTTTCTCGGTGGCAATGTATTCCATATTGACACTTAGTTCAGCTAATGTTCTCTTAGGAAGTGGTACTTGATGGGAATAGGCTTTGTGTTTATCTGCATAGTTACTTTTATTGTGTTTCTCCCCCTTAAGGTGTGCTTTCTCTTGTAGTTTTATGAAGTAGCTCCCCTTGTGAATGTACTGTCATTTTTTGTTGTAGTTACCGAGTCTTCTTTGTTTTACCATTACTCTCATGAACAAATCCTTTTGCTACTTATTAAAAATATGTCAAAGACTTGCTAGATGTTTCACTATCACAGTACGGTAAACTATTCACAACTGATAGGATTGGTTGCCTTCAACATTTGTTCACAATCTACTGTTCAAAAAATGGATGGTTTGTTGATCAAAAAATGTCCATCTACAACTTATCACATCTCAATGTGCTTTAAAAATTCAAGTTGTTATGTTCCTTGATAGCTTCTAAAGGATCTTCAACTGTCACAGGTATGTTGTTGAAATGTCATCAAACCACCATCTAGTTGTCCTTCAAAAACACTTTCTTGAACATGGTCAATATTGGTCAAAATGTATAGAATATCTATGTGGACTTGTCTTTTATTTTGCATAATAGATACCTCAACCATGCCAACTTTCAAAGTTCCATACACTGCTCAGAAAAGCTTTGGACAAATGTGTAGAGTTGTCATCGAATTTCATTCCCAACTATCAAAAATCTTTCAAGGTATGAAAAAGGAATCTTCAAAACATTGAATGAAAATTATATGCACGATGCCCAGAATATAATGTCCTCCATTTGCACTTTTTTTGTCATCAACATTTCCTGCCTCAATGGTAAATAACTAATCGAACACGATACAACAACACTCATGAAGAAGTCTAAACATTGTCACCAACAACACAAGATAATCAATCTATGTTAATGCAGACAATCTGTGTATCCAACATAAGCAGAAGTACGTCTCCAACAACAGTTGAACATGGTTGGGTTGGTCTCAGCAAATCCAAGTTGATTCAACAAAAAATAGTCGAATAATCAAGAATACATCAGGTGGGTTCGCATATAAACAACTTCAATTATTCCCCCTCTAAGGGATCAATAGGTAGCAATAATAGTTCTTGTTGAAACTTCCAGTTGACGAAAAACCAAGTCAAAACTCCAGTCGACTATCATGTCAGGTCGATTCTCAGCCGACCACTTCCAAAGAAATAATTAGTGAGTAAGAGAAGCACTACACGACTATACAGTCGATGATACACAATAATATGAATTCCTCAAACATCTAGTCAGATGATTCCACGCCCATCCATCAATCCAACCACAATCTATCCCGGTAGTCGGCATTGGTCCACAATTATGACTTTCACGTCTCTTCTACAATGATCTAAAAGCATGATTGTCATTCCTTCAATTTTTATGGCGAGGATGATGATAGGGCACAGATTTTTATGTTGGATAATCATAGGAAGTAGGCTCAGGTCCAGGTTCACTTACAAGTGTAGAAAAACTTGGCATGTCAACAACAATGTCATCTGTAACAACATATTTAAATTTTGGCATGTGAGGAACAAGAAACTCATCAATATTTTCGACACAATCAACAATAGTTTGTTCTTCTATAAATCCAATTTGAACTCCTCCTGCAAAAAATAGAACTTCCCTAGTTGTAGCAAGGCCAGGTGGAGGTAGGGAGGAAACAACAACATCGTATCCAAGACCAGTATTAATTAATGGAGATATTTGACAATTGATTATATCATCTAATACTTTGGTACTCTTTTCAAACTTCAAGATTATGTTCAACTAAGCAATTGATTTTAGCAAATATTTTCTTAAGGAAACAATCTTAGGTTCTAGCTCTTCACATTTTTCTTCATTTTTCTTCAGCTGGATTCTCACCACTTCTTTTGTCCTTCTTGCCTCTTCTAATTGAACTTTTAGGCTTATGATAATATTTTTTTATTCTTCCAGGATTTCTGACATTTTTTCTTTTGAATCATGATCCTCTTCTTCATATTTTTGTAGTTGCTCATTTTGTTTCAAATTCTTTTTCCTTAGCTTCTTTATTTCGATTAAGGCACAAATGAGTTCTTCTTCAAGATCCACTTCTCCATCTGTTTCATCATTTTCCTCTTCTCCTAAATCCATCATTTCTTTACCTTTTTCTTCATCAATATTTGTTTTGATTGACATAAAAATAGTTTCTTCTCTATCACTATTGGCACTGCTTTCACTGTTTTCTTTAGACGAGTCACAGACCCCTTTTGAGTAGAGGCTCTTCTTTTGCTTATAAGAGTTCTTCTTATTTTCATGCTTGTTCTATTTGTGACTATTTTTGTGTTGATGATGTTTGCTCTTTACGTTATAGCCTTCTTCATTATCACTACATTTGTTTTTCTCATATGGACACTTAGCAGCAAAATGTCCTACTTTTCCACATTTAAAGCATTTAAAGGGAAACTTACCTTTGTATTTTTTAGATCCTTTTTTGAGTTTTCTCACAAATTTTGCTTCATCTACATCCGATTCACAGGTGGAACAATCGCTTGATTTGTGCTCTTTGTTCTTCATCTTCTTTAAGGCTTTGAAAGATGATTCCCTTTTTTATGGTTTTTCCTTTTCTGTCCCCATTTCATATACAGTGAGGATCCTATGCAATTCATCCATTGTTAATTTATCAATATCCTTTATTTCCTCAATGGAGAAAACTTTGGCATCAAATCTTAAGGGGAGTGACCTCAACACCTTTTGCACAATCATTGATTCTTTAATTGTTTCACCAAGTCCTTTGATGGTGTTGACAATTTCATCCACACGGAGGAGATAGGATGAAACATTTTTTGTGTCTTTCATCTTAAAACTCTTGAACTATCTTCTATGATTTTGGAGCTTATCCTTCTTCACCTTGTCATCGCCTTCATTGATTGTTTGAAGCTTGTCCCAAATTTATTTTGTTGATTTGCAATGCATTAATTTGACAAACTTTGATTCTGACAATCCGCACAGGATGGCGTTCATGGCTTGTGCATCATTTTCACTGGCCTTTTTCTCGACCATATATATTGGTGGAGTTTTGGGGGTTGTATAACCAGTCATGACTGATTACCAAATATCAAAACCAAGAGCCATTAGATATGTTTGCATCCTTATACTCCAGAAGGCATAGTTTGTTTCTTCAAACAACAGAGCCTTGTTTGTATAGAAACCTTCATGACTGGCCATGTGTGCTCCCAATATCTACCTTCCAGTGGTTACACTGTTTCTAAAGAAACCTGCTCTGATACCAATTATTGAGCACACACTTACACTGAGAGGGGGGGTGAATCAATATAAAGCCATCTTTCTTTTTTTTTATCAATCATAAACCATAATGATGCAATCGCATAAATATAACTACCAGAAGACACAATATTTAACGTGGATACCCTTTCGAGAGAAAACCACAAAAACTTATTTTTGTTAATTTGTAGGCACCAACTTACTAGAGACACCAATCCCCACTATTGATCATAGGCACCGACCTACATGAGACATTGATCCCCTCTGATGTTTGTAGGCATCGACCTACCGGAGACACTGACCCCATCTGTTGTTTGTAGGCACCGACCTATAGGAGACGTCGATCCCCTATGTTGTGTGTAGGCACCAAACTATAGGATACATAGATCCCCTTTGTTGTTTATAGGCACCGATCTACAGAAGACACGTGTCCCCTTTGTTGCTTTTGTCTCCACAAAATCTTCCTTGCGCTCTTTACTTCTTCCTTCGTCAAATATTCCTTATGCTGTTTACTTCTTCCTTCACCGAATCTGCTCTGTGCTTGCTACCTCTGCTTTTGCTCTGCCTTCACAAGATCTTCTTACTTCTACCTCAAATATGCACTTGTGCTCGCTTCTTCTACTTTTTCTAGATCACTCACTAATTTTTATTTCATCGGATATATTTGTTAGAACATCAAATCTTATCTTTGCCAATATTTAATCGTCGCTCCTTGAATGATATTCAATCGTCACTCCTCAAATGCTATGCATAAGAATATTACATTTTCACCCACACACAATTTTTCTCATAACTGTTGAGTTTTTAATGAGCTATGGTTCATGCATTTAATTCAATTTTATGTTTAGATTTTAACTTGAACCATAACTATTGTAGTAAACCAAGATCACAAGAAGAATAACCATGTAGAAGAACACAAAAAGTATCATGGGAAACCCTTCTCAAAAAGGGAATAAAACCAAGCCAATCCTTTGTTATGTTCTTCTAGAGAAAGACCTCCCACACCATTACCAAACCTAGCACACAAGAAGGTGTCGTAATTCTCATAATTTCAGACGACAACTTCTGAAATCATGAGATGACACAATGCTAAGTGTGTTTCCTCAATGGGGATTCACCTTTATTTATATAAGACTTGTCACATCAAATGACGTGTCTATTGGCACAATAGGGCCGACATTAATAACTCAAAATACAAGTAATTATTACCATATTAATTATCTTTTACATTAATTATCTTTTACATTAAGGTGGGGTCGACATGTACCCTTTACATAATCAATAGGGTTACAGGTAAGTCTGACTCTTGAACAATATAGCAAGGGATCTCATACACCCACTAGTGCTCGCCCACTAGGGGTACATCCATAGGGATGTCCATATCTCTATCTCGTTGTGTCTCACAGGAGAACCACACTCACTAGTGCTCAGCCACTAGGATCACGCTCACCTATGCTCATCCACAGGCACGTCCAACTCAACAAGTCTTATTTCCCACTGCATTACATAGGAGAATCATCTGGATTTCATCATCTCAACTCTCTCCTCAAAGGAGACTAATACATTGTTTTCATATATGTCTCATAACGATGCACCCAACTCATGGGAATTCACATGTTCACCTTATGCCCAACCACATGCACATTCAACTCAGCATATCTCCTTTCTCACTGCATTACACATGAGAATCATCTGGAGTTATTCTCAACTCTCTATAAGGAGGAGGCCATCACTATGTTCCAACTCTATCTCAAATAGGAACCACACACACCCATCTCAGGGGCTCTCTCTTAGGTACACCCATCACAGGGGCTCTCTCTCACATATGTGTCCTAGAGGATGTCTCACGTAGTTGTAATCATCAACATTCCCTCTCAGCTAGGGAGGCATTCTCCATCAGTGCAAGTCTCGCACGGAAGTATTCAAACTTCGTCCTGGTTGTAATCATCAACACTCCCTCTCAGCTAGGGAGGTAATCTCCACCAAGCTAGTTTTTCACAGAAGTACTTGAACTTCGTATTGGCAAGCGATTTGGTGAAGATATATGCAATTTGCTCATGTGTAGGAAGATATTGCACGTGTATTTATTCCCTCTGCAACATGTCTCTGATATAATGATATTTTAGCTCAATGTGTTTTGATCTATCATAAAACACAAGGTTCTTAGAGAGCTTCACACATCTCTGGTTATCACAAGTAATAATAGGATCCATCTCATAATCAAATAAATTTGTCAGAAGCCACACTGCTTCGTAGGTTGCCACACTCAATGTTATATATTCTACTTCTGCATTACTCAAGGCCATAGAGCTTTGTTTCCTGTTGTACTAGGAAACCATTGGTAAAATCCACAGTAAATAACAATCAGATGTGCTCTTCTGATCCATTGTACTCTTTGCTCAATCTGTATCGGCATATCCCTGCAAACTCAAGTTCACACTGGAGGCATATCTCAAGCCATATCCAACTGTGTCTCGTATATATATCTCAATACATGCTTTATTGTTATCTAGTGAGTTTGTCTCGACTGACTCATGGATTGACTAAGAACATTCGTTGCATAGCATATATCAGATCTGGTGTTAACCAAATACATCAATGATCCAATCAGTTGTCGGTACACATGTGGATCAATCTCGTCTGGATCATCATCATTTAATTTTCGTCAAATCCACCACCATCGGTGTACTCATGGATTTGCATTCTGTCATACTGAACTTCTTTAATATCCCTATTGTATATTTTCCTTGACTTAGGAAAAATCTCATTGGTCCTCTGTCATACATCTTGTCCCAAGAAGTAGTGCATCATACCTAGATCCTTCATCTTGAAATCAAAAGTCAAGGCTTGCTTGTAACAACACGGCTTCTTGAATAAGTTATCAAAATCATGTTCTCGTCACCAATAATTTAATAGTATAGGTTTGGATCAGAAACACTCTTGTTGAAACCCAAACTTTATCAAGAATCCATCTATCTGATGTAGTTTCCAACTCATGGATGGTAGTATAGATGGGAGTGCATCGGGATGTTGGATCAATATGTCTCATCATAGTTCACTCCCTCTGCTTGTGAGAGTCCTCTGACTATAAGTCTTTTTTTTTTCGATACTTCCATCAGTTGTATGTCTTTCTGCCTCTTGCAGAGTTTGTCAAGCCTAGACAGGCCTTTTATGGCCTACTGTAAAGTCCCTGGGAATATCAACTGGAACAACTAGATCAACTGGATTAATGGTTGTCTCCCTCTGAAATGTTGTGGGGGAGAAGGTATTTTTCTTTTCCTTCTTCTCAAATAGTTTTGACTCCCTCTAAGTCAAGTGACTCCCTCTAAAGTCTTTGAAGGAAAAACATCTTCCTTTGTTGTTAACCTTCCTAGAACAAGGAAATAAACGAAAGGAAACAAGACAAGAATATATCCTAGAGGAGATTCATGAGTACATCTCTAGAATCAAAACAATTTAAGGATTGTTGTCACAGCTACAACACCTACTTGTAATGTAGCATGATAATTAAAACAATCAAACCTGGAGTCTTCACTTCCAGTGTGTTGTTCTTTTGAATGCATTGAGACTTCTCTGGTTCCATGATTGCACCAAGGGTTCCTTCCTTCTGCAAGTACCCTTATGACAATGATGCAAATAATACATATATACAAGTTCATGTATGAGAGTGTACACCAATGGAGGTTTTGCTTGTTTGTCAATGTCATGATGATCAATGGCATTCATTGCTTGTTTTCCTTGTAGCCACCTTGTACTATACAAGTCTCTACATCAACCTTGTAGTTGTTGTAGTTGGGGTGGCCTTGTACTTTGGTCTAGTAGCAACTTTCTGCATTCTCGGGACAGACCTGATACTTGGCCCTTCTATACCTCAGAGACTCCTTCAGATTTGGGCCTAGAACTCTGCTCAACATCCTGGGTTCTATCAACAACAATATTGTTGTAGTGTTATCTGTCAAGTAACTCATACATGGCCCTTGTTGTTGGACAGTTCATCTTAGGGTGCACAGTTGTTGCAGTGTTTTGTTACTAACAACACTGCCACATATTTTCTTGACACCATACCGGCATATTCATTTCGCTATTCTCTTTTCCTTGGAGAAGGAGACTCTTCATATTCTATTGACTGGAAGTATGGAGCCTACTCCATGTTTTCTTCTTTTGAATCATCAATGTCAGTGAAGGTCTGCTCTCACTGACTATGGACATTATCCCCTTGCTTGGAAGCCTTTAATTTCTGATCTTTTAATTTCTCAACCTTTAATTTCTAGGCCGAGTTACCCTTGGCTCTGCAACAGTAGGAGTTTTTACCTTCTCTTGAGAAAATTGTTTATTTTATTTTGAAAAACACCAGGGAAAACAAAAGTTGACCCCATCATGTATTTTTGTACCACACTAGAATAAACAAATGGACAAACCCTAGCTCTTGATTTTCGAGAGAGAATTTTCCCGGAGAGGAATGCATCTCATTCCCAACATCTACTTGAAACCCATCAAAAGTATGAATGAAATGTATGGTGAGTTGAGGGTCTTCTTTGCTAAATTTTAAAAAAATGAAGCCAGCCTGCTCTCGCAGAGATACCCGCGACCTGAGGTTATGTTGTACAGTGGCATCACCTCCACAAAATTTCAGCCTCAATTCTCTTGGGATGACAATTCGACCTTTCCAGCAATACGTGCTCACAAAAAACAACAGTATTAGCTCTCCACAAGCCTGCAGAAACGTTTGAAATGGAACTACTTCTATCCTAAGACAGTTTCTTGTAAGGATATCAATGTCAGGGTGTCTTCGTACATCATATGCATCAGATATTTTGGTTGATCAACCCCAACATTAATCATTTGAAGTGGTAGTAGGTGCTACAGAACTTAGTGGCTTACTATCCCATGTCTTGCTATAACAATCTCATCTACACAGAAAATTTAGAAAGGGGTACGGCCCTTTCCTTCACCACAGAAATTTCACCACGGAACTTAGAAAGGGGTATGGCCCTTTCCTTCTAGATTGTGGTAGCCTTAGAGGCCTGCGGCTAGCCTTTTTCCTTGCCACAGAAAACTCAGGGAGATCTGGCCTCAACCTTTACCACTAAAGGAGAGGTCCAGCCCTTGTTTATTTATGTCAGCGGTAAGTTCTTCTCCCATGGCTTCCGTCCTCTATTTGTTGTGGGGTCTGACCTCTTTTCTTTGCAATGGCAGCAAGGTTTTGGCAGTCTTTTAGGTGACACCGGTCTTCTTTCCTCCTTGAGCAAGTGGTATTCTTCAAGACCTGCTATGATACCATGTTGAGTTTTTAATGAGCTATGGCTCATGCATTTAATTCAATTTTTTGTCTTGCTTTTAAATTGAACCATAACTACTGCAATAAACCAACATCACAAGAAGAATAACCATGCACAAGAACACAAGAAGTATCCTGGGAAACCCTTCTCAACAAGGGAAGAAAACCCAACCAATCCTTTGTTATATTCTACAAGAGAAAGACCTCCCACACCATTACCAAACCTAGCACACAAGAGGGTTGTGTAATTCTCTTAATTTCATACCACAACTTCTGAAATCATGAGATGACACAATGCTAAGTGTGTTTCCTCAATGGGGTTTCACCTTTATTTATATAAGACTTGCCACATCAAAAGATGTGTCTATTGGCACAATAGGGCCGACATTAATAACTCAAAATATAATTAATAATTACCATATTAATTATCTTTTACATTAAGGTGGGGCCAACTTGTACCCTTTACATAATCAGTAGGGTTACATGTAAGTCTGACTCTTGAACAATATAGCAAGGGATCTCATACACCCACTAGTGATCAACCACTAGGGGCACATCCATAAAGATGTCCATATCTCTATCTCACTGCGTCTCACGGGAGAACCACACTCATTAGTGCTCAGCCACTAGGATCACATTCACATGTGCTCATCCAAAAGCATGTCCAACTCAGCAGATCTTCCTTCCCACTGCATTACACAGGAGAGTCATTCGGAGTTCATCATCTCAACTCATTGTTCCAAAGAGGCTAACACATCGTTTTCATCTCTGTATCATAACGATGCACCCAACTCATGGGAATTCACACGTTCACCTTATGCTCAGCCACATGCACGTCCAACTCAGCAGATCTCATTTCTCACTGCGTTATACAGGAGAATCATCTGGATTTCTTCTCAACTCTCTGTAAGGAGGAGGCCATCACTACGTTCCAACTTTGTCTCAGATAGGAACCACACACCCATCTCAGGGGGTCTCTCTCAGGTCTGTGTCCTGGAGGATGTCATATTTAATCCACTTTCATTTTTTCTCCACATTTACGTAAACTTCGTTTTCACTTAAATTTTCACTTTTGTATTTATTAAATTCACATTTGTATTTGATCACTTACTAACCTTTGACATCAATGACAAAATTTTATTCAATAGTATTACATCATGTCCAATCGTCCTCTTAGAAGCTAGTCTTCCAACCATTGAGAGTACAACTATGATTAGGTACTTCATGTGTAAACACGAGATAACAAGCATGAAATACAAGAGTCTTCCTAGCATTGTTTCAAAATCCAGTCAAACTCACTTCCATCTTAAGAGAGGGTCGCATAAAGATGTTAAGTCTTAGATAAACCATTAGAGAATAGAAGAGGAGGCCACAATGCAAAATATTGATACCATTAAAAATAGTATCACATCTAAACTTGAAGAGAAATTGTGGTGCAATGAAGAAATAGAGAATAAGAAGAAAATATTGTACTATAATGAGATCATTAAACAAAAAAATCAACATTATTAAAATAAGAACAAACTCTCACAAGCTTCATAGTGAAACTTGAAGTTGGACAAATCCTAAAACATTGTGGGATGAAAGAATTTGTTATCTTTGTGATACTAAGAAAGTGGAGGATGAAAGCACTTTCTCTTAGAATGTCCTACATATGCCCATATTATATCTCAATTTCAAAATATTTGGAAACCTATTCATCTTTGTAACTTGTTATCTCATCAAAACCAACAAGATTTAGGAAATCCTCGTTCCCATCTTTTTTATCATAGAAATAAATATTAAAGCAAACCAAGTAATTCCTTATCATTTTATCTTAAAGTCGATATATCAAAGTTGGTCTTGATAAATGATAATTATCATCATTAAAATTCCATTAATTTAAGAATATGAAATATTTATATAAAAACAACTTTATAAGTTAGTAACATATAACCAATATAACACTAAATGTAATGGTTATGGGTTAAATGGTTTAACCACCATAACCACATGGAGGTGCAATAAATGTAATGTAAAACATGATATGTTTTTTTTTGAAAAGTATTAATGTAACATTAATAATAAAGACTAAATTCTTTATTTTCTCTCTCCACCGTTATATATGTGAATGTGTTTACATTCTACTCTCATATCAAAAGGTGCAACTTTGACTCAATGTTAAATGGTCTTCTCGAATTCATATAGGTACAATGGTAAGTCAACACTAAGTATGATGCTTTAGTTAACATTGCAATAAGTATTCAACATTCAATGCACTACTTATAACCTAGCCAATCAAAGTTAAAACTCTTATAGAAAATCATTTTTCCTCTCCCATATATCTCAAGTTTATAATCACAAATGTATATCCGTAAATTGAAGTCAATGTAATAGCCTTCTATAATATGGGTTACTTAGATTTAATTTTTTCTTCCGTATTATTTTCCATTTTAGCATGCGAACCATATTACCTCATAGAGGTAATAAACTTCGTGTTCAAGTTCTAATAATATCTAACTTTATAAATATTTATGTAAAGGTCATTTGTGAGTTAGTGATATGTCGTTAATATATGTTGAATGTAGTGGTTAGGTTAGGTGATTAATTCACAAAAACTTTTTAGTAATCCTATAAATATGTTATGTGAGATATATGATGATAAAATTAATAATATAAATAATTATTTATTATATTTTCACCCTTGTTTTTGAAAATGTGTATAACTTAAACACTTACAAATGTTTTATATTCAACTCTAAAGATATAATATTGACTAAACATTGAATTATTTGCTCAAAAGCACATACACAACATTGAATTCTCTATTCAAAAACATATAATATAAGATACGACCTTGACTAAACATTGAATTCTCTACTCAAAACGTATAGGTGCAATGATGACTCAATGTCCAACAAACCATTATGCTTTCAGCGAAAGCTATAAAGATGATTTGGCATTCAATGCTCTACTTATAGCATTGATCCACAATTGCTTAGCCTACAATCAAGTTAAATAACCAACAAAGATACTATTAACTTTTTCTAATTTGAAGATAAAAAATAAATATTTTTTAGAATGTTGGTTTAATTAACCTCTATGTGCTCTATTTCAAACGAACATGTCATTATTGTGTAATGGACTTAATCCTATGAATTGTTATTTTCATATCCAACTATGTATCTAGGCAATTAAAGCAAAACAACAAACACATATAGGCACACATCATAGAAAAAAAGAGGAATTACTTAGAAAATTGAAAAAAAGAGGAATTACCCACAAAACTTAAATGCACACATTATAGAAAAAAGAGAAATTACCAAAAAAAAAACTTAAATAGGAAAATTGCCATTGAAAAGGTGGCTTGCTCAACTTCAAAGAAACTTATGTAGTAGTAGATTAGAAATCAAGCTCAGCTAGAGCTCCATCATTATCTATGTCAATTATTGAAGGTAAAGGGAAAGGTACCACCCTTAATCTACCCTTGATACATTGATACTAGTGTACAACAAAAATTCTTATTCAATGTGGATTATGGCCAGGCAATCAACAATGGCTTCCTCTTTTGGAAGAATTATTCACCATCCAGACTGTAGTTGATTTATTGTTGTAGCCCCAACAACAAATTTGTAAAGAGATCATTAACCTGAATTAGAACATCGGAAGTATCTTTCTACTATAGCTAGCGTAAAGAAGAAAAACAACATCATTAAAATAAGAACAAACTCGCACAATCTTCATAGTGAAACTAGGCATTGGACAAAATAGAGAATGCTATGGGATGAAAGAATTTGTCATCTTTGTGATACTAAGAGAGTGGAATATGAAGCATTTTCTCTTAGAATGACTGCATACACTCACATTAAATCTCAATTTCGAGGACATTTCATAAACTCTCACACAATTTCTTTCTAGAAAGTTTAAGCTACTAAAGTATAACATTATTGATCTTCATAAGTTGTTATCTTATTAAAACCAAATAGATTTAGGAAAGCTTCTCTCCAATATTTTCGATCATAGAAACAAAATGTTAATGCAACTCAATTAAATCCTTATCATTTTTTCTTAAGGTCTGATAGATGAAAGTTCGCCTCATTGGACGATAATCATCATTATCGTCATCATTAAAATTCCATTAATTTAGGAGTCCTAATCATTTATATAAGGATTACTTTACAAGTTAAGAATATATGAACAATGTAATCTTAAATGTAGTGGTTATGGGTTAGATGGTTAAACCACCATAACCACATAGAAGTGCTATAAATGTAATGTATGATATAATGTATGGTTATAATATTAATAATAATAAAATAAAAAAATCTCTCTACCATTTTATATGTAATGTGGTCACCCTAAATTCTTATAAACGCTCTCCTTTCACACGTAAAAATAAGGCATTGACTCAAATTAAATACTTATCTCAAATTCATGTAAGTGCAATGTTGTCTCAACACCTAACAAACTAATGTTACAATAATGACTTAAAATTCAATGAATTGTTTGTAACCTAGCCAAGTAATGTTAAAACTCTTATTGGAAATTATTTTTTTTCTTTCCCATATGTCTCAACTCCTCATCCAATAACTCTCGAGCCAAGCTAATGTTACAATGATGACTTAAAATTCAATGAAATGCTTATAACCTAGCCAAGTAATGTTAAAACTCTTATTGGAAAATATTTTTTTCTTTCCCACAAGTCTCAACTCCTCATCCAACAACCCTTGAGATAATTCTTCTTATTGTATCCTATTTCAATCATATTATATTTAAAGTCATTTAATTCGTAACTTTTTATTTTAAACATATTATATTTTTTTATCTCAATTTAATCTTTTTATAATTTAATCTTTTACTCTTTGAAACCACATCAATGATTTATAAATTTATTTTTCCACGAAGGGAATTTAAGCACATAAGATGATGAATGCACAACTCGACTTGAATTACAGAACTTCCAACATTATGGAAATCATTTCCATAAAGATTTTCTTAATATGAAACTCCCATGGACTCGCGAGTAAAGTTTTTTTCAACAGAAAATTTCTCAATATATTTATATATGTTGTTTTCATATAACAAGTACATTGTTTGCTATTACAACCTTCTTCCTGAAGTATGGCTTAGTCCACCTTAGACATAACATTTCCCAGAAGTAAAACAAGACCTATCCTGAAGTCGTACATAAGTGCTAATAGCATATTTCCAACCTCAACAAAAAAAACCAAACCAGATTACAAAAAATAGAGTGTCCATGGTGACTAAAAGATAGCACAAAAAGGAAATTCCAAATCTCAGATTTATTGTGATGTCAACCCTGCTATACTATCCGGATCATAGATAGAGTCGCATAGTTAGTGGGGGGGCCTTGTGGCCATCCTCCCATTTGTTGTAGTGGATCCTCCCTTCCGACATTAGTAAAGCGCGTTTAGAAAGCGCATCTCCTTCCATATTCTCTTCTCTGTAGATATGATCAAATCTAATGATGTTGAATAAGGAAATAAGATCCTTGATCTTATCCATCCAGCCCATAAGAGAAGTTACTTGTAAATTTCTCTTGAGGTTTAACCAATCTATCACACTCTTTGAATCCCCCAGAACATGAAGATGATCGATATCCAGTCGGTGTGCTAAGGATAAGGAGGCCCATACCCTAAGTAGTTCTGCCCTAGTATTTGTGCTCATCCCACAGTTGAAAGTCCACCTGTAAACTATATATTTCCTGAGATCTTAATGATGCCCCCTACCCCACTTAGATTACAATTTTCTTGTGCAGCACCATCAAACCAACAACTAGATGTCAAAGTAATGTCTGGAGTCTTCTTGTTCCTTTTGTAATTTATTTTTTGTAAAGTCTATCCGCTGGATATATTCACCAACCCTCTGATTTTGATGCCAACACCTTGTACATTTAGGAGAACAATTTTCAAAAATGCACCTATTTCTTTCCATCCATATGTACCAGCAGACCATTGATGGTAATGTAGTGTAGACTTTTTCCAGTTTTAGCCAATTTTCATAGCAATTAGTTAATGAGTAACCTCCCCAAGAAGAAGCAAGACTAAAAACAGTATGTAAATATTGCCACAGGTGGAGAGTAAATGGGCAGTTTACAAATAAGTGTAAATTGGTCTCCTCGTCCCTATGGCAGAGTGAACAGATGCTCGGACCTTCCCATCCTCTTTTCCGCGATGAATCCCAAGTTAGGATTCTTTGTTCCAAGGCCAACCAAGTGAAAAGTTTAATCTTGTATGCTAAATCTCATGACCACATATGTCTTCTCCATAATGCAATCTGGTGTGGCCAGTATTTATTTTCCATGGCATTATAAACATTTTTAATCATGAGTAGACCCAACTGATCACCACTAGTCCAAATTAACGTATCTTCTTCAGTCTGTAGATGGACACCTGAATCAATAAGAGCCTTTACAAAGGTTTTCCATTCAGAAGCCACAAGACCTATGAGTCCCAATTCCTCATTGGTTCTCCACTGATTAGTAATGAATCCCCAAGAGGATTGTGCCTTAGCTTGGTACAGATAGCGTATATTATTAACTTTTAAAGACAACAGGAGATCCCGAGAAAGTAATAAAGTGTTACCAATGCCCGGGATCTTGTCCAAACCGATTAGTACAGAAAATCCATTATCGGGCTTCCAACTTAGCCAGTGTGTGATGAGAGGCAAAGATTTCATCAAAATTTTCCAAACGTGCAAGGCCAAAGGTTGTAGTATTGTAGTTGTGCTAAGCCAAGTAGCCACAGAGGTGTGGGGGAGATATTTGTATTTAATCACTTGATGCAAGATCCCTTCTTTCATCAGAACACGCCAAAGGGAGTTTGTTGCTAAAGCACGATTGAAAATGAAGAGGTTCATGAGTCCCTAGCCTCTAAATGTTTTGGCTTTGCAAGTATCTCCCAACTGCAAAGATGTATACCATGTTCTTTTCGACTGCCAGTCCAAAGAAAATCAAAGATCAATTTACGAATCTTTGTGAGGACGGATATTGGGACCGCCGCAAGGGCCATCCAAAATATAGATTGTATTTCCAAAACCGCCTTTGCTAGAGTGCACCGACAGCCTAGTGTTAACCAACGGTTACACCAGTGTTTAATCCTATTTTCAAACTTTATGATAAGCCATCTCCAATCTTCAAAGGAGGTTTTTTTAGCTTCTATGAAATACCCCAAATACCTAAAACCCCCCGACAACTCCATAAAATTATAAGGAAATATATCCTTAAATCTCGCCAACTCTTCACCTTGTATCCCCCCATGATGGAACGTGGATTTGTTAAGATTAACTTTTAATCTCGAGGCACAACAGAATTGTTCCAGTGAGTTTTTAATCATCATCCACTCTTTAATTGATGCCTTTGTCATGATAAGCACATCATCGACAAAAATAAGATGTAAAATTTTTATGACTCTGGAGACCTTCACCCCAGTCARATTCCCCTCCTCTTGCCCTTTTTTYAGTAAAATATTAAGGCTTTCCATAATAAGGATGAACAATAATGGTGAGAGAGGGCACCCTTGACGAAGTCCACGTTCACTATGAAAAAAAGGGGAGGTCTCACCATTTATCAAAACCRCAAATGAAGCACTAACAACATAGCTCATAATCCAGTTTATAGAAGTGTTACTGAATCATGTTTGAACGAGAATTAGACGCAGGAAATCCCAACTTACACAGTCGTAATTTTTTCCAAATCCAGTTTTAGTAATAGTTTTTTTTTGTTTTGATGTTGTGTAAACATTCTTGCGCTATCCCAATGGCATCCAATATCTGCCTTCCCTTCAAGAAACCCAGGTGTTCGGCCGACAAAGCCCTCGAGAGGATAGGTTTGATTATATTAGCAATCACCTTGGAAATCAACTTATAACATAAGTTACAAAGTGCAATGGGTCTAAAATCCCCGAAAGTCCGAGGGTAATTCTCCTTTGGTATCAACGCTAGGAAGGTAGAATTTAGAGAGCTTTGTATCTTACCTCTGGTTCTAGAATCTTCAACTAGTTCCAACAAATCATCACCTACCACTTCAAAAAAAAGAGTGAAGAACTCAACCGTCCAGCCATCCGGGCCCAGACTTTTATCTTTGGCAAACAAGTTTAAGATTTTACTGTTTTCAGATTTCTGTGGTGAGTAGTTTCGAAGTTATTTGTCAGATAATCCACAGATGGTGTCATTTTTGTCATAAAAAATGACACCAACTGTGGATTATCCGGCAATAAATTCGAAAGTTTAAGATTTCCCAGATCTCCTACTTTGTGACAGGTCGTTCAATGTGCACATTATCTTCTACAGTTACAAATCGAGGGAATAATCTGGCTAAGTTTACTTGTTCCACCGGTGCACTAGAAGGTTCTACTACATACATATTTTTGAAATATCTAGAGGCCTCTTTTTTTAATGCCTCTTGTCCTCTATGGATCTGACCAGAGTCATCAATAATCTCCCATATGTGTTTTTGATTCCTTCTAGCGCTGGTGAATTTGTGGAAAAAAAATTGCATTCTGGTCCCCACACTTTAGCCAGGTAGCACAGCTCTTTTGTCTCCAATATTCCTCTTCAAGTAAAAGGATATTATTATGCTCAGATTCTAAGGCTTTCAAGTGATAGGTTGAAGTAGTGTTCATCCCATCTCTCGACAGACCGAAATATCCCACCTTGATTTCCTCCTCCAATGTTTCCAGCTTAAGTAGCTTTTCATGACACTTGTGCCTCACCCATGATTTAATATGAGCCTTAAGCATCTTAAGTTTCCATACAAATTTGTGTTGGATATCCAGTTCCACCAAATACACAGTATCCTTCCAAACTTCTTTCACTATAGTTGTGAATTCTTCCTCCGCCATCCATGATGGATTTAGCTTAAAAAAAAAAGTCACTGAAAACTGTAATAAGTCAAATTGTGCTATCATTGGTGCATGGTCGGAGACATAGGGAAGCTCAACCCATGACCAGTACCTGCCCTCATCATTTAATAAAATTTCCGCTGCCAGGATACGGTCTAATATTTTTGTAATGCATGCTCCCCCAGTTCTACCATACCTCCACGTTGGTACCATATCATCTGGTACCAAGTCGACCAACAGTTAGTCCATGATCAATAGTTTAAAATAGTCATCACAAGTATCACATTCAGCCACAAAGGTGAATGTGATGACTATTTTAAACAATTGCCCCATACTGAATGTGATACTTGTCATCCGCACCTGTAGTAAAATTTAAATCTCCTGCAAGAATCAAATTTTAGCAGCCAACAACCCTTTCGCCACCATCTGATCCCAAAATAATTGTCTCTCACTACAAGGACCATAAACATTAAGTAAATTAATAACTCTGTGGTTTTCTAAAGTGATGCAAGTAAGATAAATTCCCCCACTACAGAGTGTAGGATCCAGAATGAACTTGTTGGATCCCAAGTCACCAGGAGGCCACCCGAGTTACCCATCGAGCTAACAGCACACGAATACCAGCTAGGAACAAACTTAATCATAAACTTACAAGCCTTTTCCTCTTCTACAAGTGTCTCTTGTAAAAAAATATTGTCAGGTTTGACTTTAGTAAGTAATCTGCGCATGGAGGCCGTTTTCAGGGATCCCCCCCACCCCTCTTATGTTTAGAATGAGTAAGATAATGATTTATCTCGTGCAAGGGATTTCAAACCTCTAAGCGCCCTAGTGTCAGAAACAGTAATAGTAGTAAGGTCAAGTGTAACCGTAGTGAGGGTGGATTTTTTACGGGCGCTTCTTGTATTTATAGGTGAAGTCTCATATCCCAAGCCTCTAGACCAAGCATAGCTAGGCCCCACCCCCCCAACACGGTTCCCTGAGTGCCAGGAAGGTTTAGTAGAACCCAGAAGAGTAATAACAATTTTACCCTGAAAAGTAGTAAGCGGAACAGAACCCTCCACCTCACGAAGTAATGGGACCAGTGAGTCAGGAGTCTCCCCCAGAGAGCAGTCACCCGAATCATCCTCCCTGTAACCCGAGAGTATATAGGTTTCTTTACCCCCCTCCTTAACCTCCAAGCGAGCATCCTCTAAGATTTCAACAGTACTAGGAATGGGGGACACCGTCCCAAGTAAGGAGTTGGTAGTAGTTGAATTAAACATCCTAGACTCCTCCCGAGGAAGGTTAAACCGGAGTGGGTCATTCGGAATCTTATCCCCCAAGTGTAAAGGTTGAAAGTCCTCTCAACTCAAGGAGTCAACCTTATTAGACGACACATGTAAACAGGGTGGATTTATAGGGACATTCCTCGGCCGAGAAGTCGCGTCCAGAGCTAACTTTTCCCAAGAAGTAAGAGAACAAAAAAAGCCAAGGCAGAATTATTTGAGTTTACCTGTGAGAGTGTTGGAGTCCGAGAGTGAAGGAGAATCTGGAGTCTCGTTAAGGTGTGATTCTCGAGCATATGAATCCACGGCTAGCGAGTCACATCTGGGCATCTTCCTGAGGCGTGTGTTTTCCAACTCCTCCTTCTCCACGGTACCCTGACAAGTGCTTCTCAAATGACCAGTCTTACGGCAAAGTGTGCAGCAGAAGGGAAGACCCAAATAATCCAGCCTCTGAGAAAACGGTTGGTCTCTCCACTGTATACCCAGTGTCTCCAACAAACTCAAGTGGATCTCGATCTCCACCAAAATCCTTCCCAGTTTTCTGTCAGGTGCACCAAGAGCTTGTTCATCAACACTGATAAAACGACCGATAGTATTCTGTATAGCCGTCAGAGCCTTAACACTCCAAAAATTGAGTGGTAGGCCAGGGGTGTCTAAACTGAAAATAGTCATGTGTGGGATCGAAGGAAACCCTCCATTGTTTGAGCATTATGCTCCCACTGTTAAAGGACCACAGCCTGTCTAAAATCTTAGTAGCATCAACCGGCGAAAGAAATTTGAAACCAAACCAACCACACGGGAGATAAAATACCTCCGGTACATAACCCAAAATGGGTAGCCAGTGTCTCTTTGCCCAGGTAAAGAGTGGAGTGGTACACCGTCGACGTTATGAAAACCTCCCGACCAGGGCATTCATCGCTAAGGTAGTCACTTCCTCCAAGCCAAGATCGTCCCCCAAAATCATTTTCTGTCGAGTCTGGTTTGGAAGCCATGGTTTCTTAGAAGTAAATCTTCGGGGAGCAGTCTTAGGAACAGCTAGATCAGAGCTACCACAAGGTGGCATAATACCATCGTCGGGGTGCAGGTGAATACCTCTATCAATGTTACACACAGTAGGGACCTGTGCAGAGCACCCCGGAGCAGGTTTAGAAAAAGGTGGTAAACCTTTATGACAAGGTGATGAAGAAACCGGAGGTAGCGTCGATTCNATACCATCGTCGGGGTGCAGGTGAATACCTCTATCAATGTTACACACAGTAGGGACCTGTGCAGAGCACCCCGGAGCAGGTTTAGAAAAAGGTGGTAAACCTTTATGACAAGGTGATGAAGAAACCGGAGGTAGCGTCGATTCCAAGGACAATAACTCATGATCGGATAAGTGTCCAGAGTTCAAATGCATGGTAGGTGGATCAAAGAGTCCTGCCTTCTCCCAAACCTCCTCGTCAACCGCACTCATAAGTGCGTTGACGACTGCATCTGTCATGGAGGCTATCTAATACCAAGGAGGAACTGCCACTTAGATCCCACTGTGATCTCCTCGGGGGGGGAAAGCCAAGGTAAGCCACGAGTCGAGAAAAAACCAGAGATCACCAAAAAAACCACAGTAGTTCAGTCAAATAGGACAAGTTCAATAAAAACCCTATCAAATCCAGGTGATAATTGGGTAGTCATAAAAGGTTTAAAAATAGCAAAGCCTCCAGAGTTAGTACTTCTCTGGCCCCTCCAAACTAGAAGGAAGAAAGAAGCATAAGCTATCTACCTAAGGGGTCCTCCAGACACTTAAGGAGAGGTGCTAAGATAAAATAAACAGACCACCAGAAACACCACCACCAGTGGAAGCGCCCATAGTCTCCAAACGCCAAAGTTCCAACAAGTGTATCCCGCTAAAAAAGTACCTAAACTAAACCTAATAACGAGGAGTGTCTCCAAGACCGCTAGTACAAAACACTGATGCCATTAGTATCCTCCAAAGTGTTGCAAGTTTTCAAACTATCTGGTTCCCACCCAAGCACCTTTCATCCCCAACTTAACATGCCTCATGAAACTTTAAACCTACCAGGAAAGAGTTCAAACATTCCATATATGAACTCGCTATTCAAGTTGACACTTTCTTAATATAAAACTATGATGAACTTAAAAGAAAAGTTACCCAGGGTGAAGGTGTAGGCATGGCAAGAAAAAGGCGAATTCTCAAACTTTCATGATTTGAGGATTTTAGAGTTTTCAAAATTTTATATATTTAAAATTTAAATTTACATGATTACAAGTTATAATATAAAATTACAAATGTAGATCCATAATTGATGTCAATGTAATGGATTTCTAAAAGCGTCTTCTAAGTTACTTTTAGGATTTTGAGATTTGAATTTTTTTTCTACTTGTTATTTTCAAATTTAGTATGGGATTCATCACAAGTTATAAAAATTAAAAACATTTTGATAGACTTTAGGTTAACACTTCAATAATATTAAGGCTTATAAATATTTATTTTATATAAATTAAGGCTTATAAATATTTATATAAACCTTAATTTATAAAAAATTATAAAAATTATAAACATTTTGATACACTTTAGGTTAACTTCAATAATATTAAGGTTTATAAATATTTATATAAAGGTCATTTTATAAGTTGATGATATGTTATAAACATAATGTTAAAAGTAATGCTTAGAAGTTAATCTTTTAAGAATGGTATAAATATGTAAATTATAAATATTTATATAAAGGTCATTTTATGAGTTAATGATATGTTATTAATGTAATGTTAAAAGTAAGGGTTAGAAGTTAATCTTTTAAGAATGGTATAAATATGTAACATGAGTCATTATATGTTGTGCACATGTGTTATAGTAAGATTTGCCTCACAATTGCTATCTTGTATAGAGGGTTTTTATTCATTTTCCTATGCAAACTTGTCATCCTTTTTTTATGAATCCAGAGTTAAAAATACATATTTTTCCACATATACGTGTCCTATCTACTATACAACATGTGTATACGCAGGTTGCTCCACTACAGCCTGCGTACATCGGGATTTGTGCTAGAAAATAAAAAAAATGAAGTCGGGTTTCCATGTCACAATAGGAGATCTTTGATCCTTGGCCTTCCATATACTGGAAATGTTTCGACTCGGCCCTTCAGTTGCATTTTGAAGGCTATAAGAGCACAATTCCGAGCTATGGAAAAGAGGAGAAAGCATTCAACTTTGAGAGCAAAGTTAATCTGAAGAAATTACTTCATATTGAATCTGCATCCCTTTGTCCCTCAAGTCTGAACACAGTGTTCAGCCCTCAAACTCTTTCCCTATTGTTGAGAGAACCTAACTGTCTCTTTTCTATGAGCTTGCCTTTGGTGGAGGATTGAAGTGGTGGAGACCCAATTGGAAAGAACTTGGTTTCTTGGTTCTGAACCGTGCCGACACGGAATTATATAATGTTATCACTTATGTTCATCATTTATTAATAGAAATACTCATTTCCCGTCCTATTGGTATCATGCAAATATATGATTATTATCCATGGGCATGTTTGTAATGTTTATTGATGGATTATGCTATCTAATGTGCTAACATTTTATATTATCACTATATACTTGCTCTACTTGTATGTTGAGAACTTGTCGCAGGTATAAAGTTTTGAATTGAAGTGCTCAACGGTGGACATCTTCAAACGTTGGAACGAAGTAGGCTTCTTTCTTACCTCGCTGGAACATTGGTTTATATAGCACATGTTGGAATTGAGTAGATTTCTGCAGTCATCCTGCCTGTTGTGGTTTACCCTGGACATAGAGAGTTTTTCCCTTGTAACAGAATTGGCGACTCCACTGGGGAGAGATCTTTTTTCTAAGGGTTGAAGTACTTTTTATTCCTCCATTGCTCTTTTTCCTTTGTGTTTCTTGTCGTATCATTGCTTGATAGATTCTGTTCACTCTGGGTCTGAGTTTTCAGCCTTTTTCCCTTGTTTGGCCTTGTTTTCAAGCATGTACGCACCTTTCAGTCACGTACACACGCGTGTTGTCTCACTGTGAGTTGCGTATATACGCACGGTTTGCCTGAACAGACGCGTATACCACTTTTCCTTGCATGTTTGCTTGGTCTTGTGATTGTTGGGTGGGATTTGATAGTTGTTGAGCCTTCTTAGGTCTCTATAGTGCCTGTTAAGCTTCTCTAGGTTGACAGGAAACCTGTTTGGAGTTGAATTTTTGGGCGGAGTCTTTCTCCTTGTTTTTCATTTTTTATTTGTCCTTGAACTCTGGGTTGTTTGCTTGGTTGCTTGGTATTTTGCTTGAGTTACTCCGTTTATACACAGTAGAATTTATATACCAGGTTGCTTATCAGTTCATGCATTTTCTTTTTAGTATATTGAAAATACAAAAAATAGGCATTTTACGTTGCTTGGCATTTTTGTCTTCTGAATCTTTATCATTAGCTTAGTGCATTTAGTGAAAGATTGCATTTTACTTCTGAATTACAGAGTTGAAATTGAAAATTGCATTGTTTTTATATGCATATCATTCATTGAAAAATTAAAATTAGACTTTGCATTATATTTATATTTATTTTCTTGCAGAGTCATTATATCATGAGTTTCACTTCCATGCCCTTTTGAGTAATTACGACGGCCAATAAAATTTACGCTTTAAACTAAAACTGATTAGTCACAATTTTATTTTTAGGGTGCACAAACTAGTCTAGGATTTAGTGCCTTGGAATAGGATTTTGTAAGTAAACTTATCCAAGGCAATTAAATCAACATATGTGTCTGAGACAGGGAGTTGAGAAATCCATTGTATAATTGGTAAGATCAGGAGGCTCCGCTCACACCAAAGTTAATCACGAGGTCGCGCAAAGTTAGTTGAAGGGATAACCCCTGGATACTCACCTAGCCTCAAAGATATTTCTGTGGATTTATTCGTATTGGGGGATCTTGCTAGTACCCATACCTCTGTGAGAGGCGGTGCTTTCAAGGTTTCGGGCTTTGCTACCCTACTCATACGGTAATCCAGACTTACGAATGCTCGCTTGTGCATCGGTTATACAGTGGTTTATTAGTTGTTTGACTTAGGTATCTCATAGGTTACTTGCAGGGGTTATTTTACTTGTACCCTTGGTCAGATAGGGGTCGGACAACACACAGCCTTTATGGAAGATTACCTCTCCAGGGGGATCTGATCGACTGGTTGTTAAGCCCATGAGGGCCCCTATAACTGATTCTGTTACCTCCAAACTTTAGCGGGGAGTCTCAAGTCCCTCTTGGACGAGACATACCTTCTTTAGCAAGGGAGGCCACTCAGCCACTTTAACCCGTTTGCATGCATATTGGTCGTTTGATTTTTTGGTATGCTCTTTGACTACTAGTTGGCCTTAGGAGTCTCTTTTGGGTGTCATCATCATGGATAGTGGAGTTTCTTTTGCTCCCTCATTTACTACTACCCATCCCATGATACCTACTCATTTCATGGGGACAGATCCTTCCGCTCTTCACAACGGTATGCAAAACTATAACACTCAGTCTGCACCTTGGGTCTCTAGTCATTTTTCTGTTGATATGCCTTCACCCGTGAAATCCTCTCCCTGGCCCACGTATATGAATCCTAGCATTGGATCTGGGGGCACCATGGCTTTGATGCCTACTTCTTTGTTTGATGTGACTCANTCTGCACCTTGGGTCTCTAGTCATTTTTCTGTTGATATGCCTTCACCCGTGAAATCCTCTCCCTGGCCCACGTATATGAATCCTAGCATTGGATCTGGGGGCACCATGGCTTTGATGCCTACTTCTTTGTTTGATGTGACTCATGTCCCCATGGGAGGTTGGAACCTTCCCCCTTATGGATCCAATGCTAGCTATGCTCTTCCAGGAGCCAGTGCTCGGATGGGTACTTATCCCACTTATTACGCCCCATCCATGTATCTTTCGTCTTCCATGTCGGTTCCGTCGAACACTTTTTCCATGACAGGTCCTCAAGTACCCTCGGGTATTTCATATGGGGAGAATCAATTTTACAGCATCAACGAGTCTTAGTTAAGCTCTTCTCTGACTCGTCTAAAAACCGAAAAGATTGTTGAATGGTTTGTCCCTTTCACACTCGTTAAATTGGATTTGAAAGGTCATGAGTCTTAGTTAAGCTCTTTTCCGACTCGTTACCAAAAATAGAAAAGATCGCTAAGTGAACTTGTCTTTTTCACATTTGTAAATTGGATTTGAAAAGACGTCTATTTGGCACAAGTTTATCCCTTTTTCACACCAAGTAAACTAAAAGACATAAAAAATGACATTTGTTGGCGTTAAGTTGTGATTGCATCTTATGCCCTCGCTTGCAGTATTGAGCCTTTAACCGGTTCTCGCTTTGCGTTATAAACTGTTGCCTAAGCAATTTTTGCGTCCTCACCCAAGCAGAGCCTTGTTTATATCCTTCGCAATTTGACACCCTATACCCTGGAGGGAACATCAACCCGAGTGTCCATCTCCCGCGTGCATTTCCTTGCATTGAGCATAGGTACGTTCCACTGTTGGAACTAGTTTTGCTTACTTGCGACACTTGTTTCCTCCTCTGTATCATAGCATTCATTTGTTATGAAAAAACAAAAAAGACAGGCGTGAAGGGAGTACTATATTATATTTGGCAACAGTCGTGTCGCCTTTGAATAGAGCACAAAGTTATTGAGTCCTTGTGTCATCATACTTTTGGGTTTAGCATGGCCTTAGGACGCTGATCTCATTACAAAGTTTTCTCTATCGGCTGGTTACTCTTCCAGTCCCTATAAAGAACATTATTGATGCCTCATGTGTCTAATAGTCACATCATTGAGTCTATGTTGTCGGAGTCTACCGTACGTCTCATGCTTTTGTTCAAAGGAAGTCTATCAACCAGTGTCATCCATTCCTCAGAACTCTTGACTTTGCATGTCGGCCATACCCTCAATTTGTGTCAGAATCACATGATACTATGGTCTTATCATGCACCCTGACCCTACTTTCATCATTGGTAGGACACCTTGAACCCAATAGTCAACATTTCATCATTGGTTATTGACTGGGTGGTTTCCCTTGTGTTCGACGGCAAGACATCTATTTACACTTTGGGATTTGTGCAGTGTCTTGGATGCCATTAGCCTTATTGGTGGTTTCCTCGCCTTTGTCAGCGATTTTCATCATTAGCTACTATTCAAAGGGTATTTTTTGTGTACCGCTTGCATTTGGCACATGCGAAAAACGCACAAGGTCGTTGGTTCGTGAACATGTTCTTTGTCCGATCTCCACCAAATTATGAAGCTCTTGCTTTGTTCCTCATGCTGACTAATGAGAGATTCCTTAATGCTCTCCTTTCAGCAAGTCTCTTTCCATCGACTTCAGCTCATTTATTCTAGATATGGGACCTAGAGTTTTATGAGTACCTTGAGGCTTGCAGTCATCAGTGGCAAGTTTTCTCGCCATTGACAGATGGGAATACATCAATGTCTCTTAATCAATGGATTCCTCAAGTGTTTGACACCGACTCATTTATTCACACTTGTAGGAATGTGCTTGATGCCTTGATACCTACTTTCATTATTTGTAGGTTGTCTCGCAATTATTAACGGTATACCTCAATGACCGATAATCAAACAATGTCTCATTGTGTTCGACCTCAACTCCTTTATTCACATGATGTAGACTTGCACCTTTGACGGATGTGTGGAAGACTTGAAGACATCATTATGTGATTGCAGCTTTCCTGAGTTGTTGCTTCTCTTTCATTGGACCAACACCTATTTGACTTCAGTAATCATGGGACATCATAGTATACTCCATTGTATACAAATATCTTCAGATTGGTTTTGAGACTGGTTCTACTGGGCCTTGTTTGTGATTATGATAGCGTTTGGCATATAACCGCATTTGTATTTGCCTATTCATGGCCACGGACACTTATTTGGTATATTTTCCACATGGATCTGCATTGTATTCTATTGGCAGCCATGTATGTAAAGTCAACATAGAATGTAATGAGCAACTAGTCTTTCCAGCTGGGTTTACACCACTCCACTTCTGGGTTATTTATAATGTATTTCATCCATCGCATATACTCCTCTGATCTCACACATTAGGGGGCATCTATTATAGCAAGATTTGCCTCAACATTGTTATCTTGCACAGAGGGCCTTTTTCCATTTCCCTATGCAGACTTGTCATCCCTTTTTGATGAATCCAGAGCTAAAAATACATATTTTTCCACATATACGTGCCCTATCTACTATACAATATGTGTATACATAGGCTGCTCCACTACAGCCCACGTACATCGGGATTTGTGCCAGAAAATAAAAAAAAATGAAGTCGGGTTTCCATGTCACGATAGGAGATCTCTGATCCTTGGCCTTCCATATACTGGAAACATTCAGACTCGACCCTTCAGTTGCATTTTGAAGGCTATAAGAGCACAATTCTGAGTTATGGAAAAGAGGAGAAAGCATTCAACTTTGAGAGCAAAGTTACTCTGAAGAAATTACTTCATATTGAATCTGCATCCCTTTGTCCCTCAAGTCTGAACACAGTGTTCAGCCCCCAAGTTGTTTCCCTATTGTTGAGAGAACCTCATTGTCTCTTTTCTATGAGCTTGCCTTTGGTGGAGGATTGAAGTGGTGGAGACAACGTTGGAAGGAACTTGGTTTCTTGGTTCCGAACCCTGTCGACACGAAAGTCTGTAATGTTATCACTTCTAGTGATCATTTATTAATAGAAATACTTATTTCTCGTCCTATTGGTATCATGCAAATATATGATTATTATCCATGGGCATGTTTGTAATGTTTATTGATGGATTATGTTATCTAATGTGCTAACCTTTTATATTATCACTATATGCTTTCTCTACTTGTATGTTGAGAACTTGTCGCAGGTATAAAGTTTTGAGTCGAAGTGTTCAACGATGGACATCTTCAAACGTTGGAACGAGGTAGGCTTCTTTCTTATCTCGCTTGCACATTGGTTTATATAGCATATGTTGGAATTGAGTAGATTTCTGCAGTCATACATGTCTGTTGTGGTTTACCCTGGCCATAGAGAGTTTTTCCCTCGTAACAACATGATATGCATGGCAATAGCATTAATAATATAGATTATTACTTATTGTATCTTCACCATTGTTTATGTGAAATTTGTGTATCATAATTCTTACAAATGCTCTACATTCAAATCCAAAGATACAATATTGACTCAACATTGGATTCTCAGCTAAAAGGCATATAGATACAACATTGACTAAATGTTGAATTCTCTGCTCAAAACATATAAGTGTAATGGTGACTCAATATCCAACAAATCATTCTAATTTTAGTCAAAGCTACAATGATGACTTGACGTTTAATATTTTACTTACAGCTTTGATCCACGATCACCCAGCCTATGGCGAAGTCAACTCACCAACATGGATGTTATTAACTTTCTTTTAATGTGGAAGTTATTGTTCTTTACATGGATCCTATGCAATTGCTATTTTCATATTCTACTTTATATTTAGGCAATTAATACAAAACAACAAAAACATGCAATCATGCATCACATAAATCAAACGATTTACCCTAAAACCCAAACAGGAAAACTAGCCTCGAAGAGGAGGTTTGCTCAACTCCAAAGAATCCCATGCAATAGTAGATTGCAAATCGAGCTATGTTAGAGCTTTGTTATTCATATGCCAATCGCTTAAGGCAACAAGAAAGGGTACCACCTTCATCTACCCTTGATACACTCAGCTATGTAAGATTGGTGTACAACAAAAGTTCTTATTCTATGTGGATTATGACCAAGCAATCAACAATCGCTTCCTCTTTTGAAAGAAAGACCCACCACTATATTGTGGGTGATCCCTTGTTATAAACTCAACAAGTTTGTCCTTCTTCTGCTCTAGAATATTGGCTCAGGTAATGGATTTCGATCTAGTAAAGCTTCTTCCTACTTTGTGCTTAGCATTGGATCTCCTCTCCAAGAAGATGTTCTTCTCAACACCCAAGTGCAACAATGGCCAACTTTCGACATGACTCACTATTCTCTAAACTACAATCAAGGATTCTAGCAATCGAACTATACAACACTCTGATTTTGCCTCTACTAATGAGTACTCTAATCGCTACACTCAAATTAATTATTACACAATCAATTTTTAAGAAGAGAATGAACAATTTCAATGCCAAGTCCATTGGCCTAATCCCATATCCATTCGAACTGCACCAACAAATTCTCCAGTGGATTCCTCGTGGATGGTTGGGACAAATACTCTTCRATGCTCTCCCTTGGCATAAGTGCCAACCCTCTATGTCTTCAAGATGGTCAAACTAAACGCCTCTTCCTTCTCTTCCGTCTCTTTTATGCTTGCTACTAAATGGTATTCAAAAAGTCMATGACCAATTAGTTTCCAAATAAGTTGTTATATGTTCTTTTTGTTAAGGAAATGGTCATTTAGTCATTTCCATATTTGGACATGTGGCGACCTTTTATTGGTAACCCTGTACACGTGGCACACCGGATGATTTGGCCACATAAYATGCCAACTAGGTCTTGGTCTTGGGGCCACCTTGTTGGTGTATGTCTTTATCATGYTACCTTGAGCCTTTGCTTGTTTCCTTATGCAGAGTGGAAGATGTGGAGTGTGGGGTTAGGATCCCACCCAAGGACCTCCACGTGGCTTGTTTTTTGCTTGCTTTGCCTTGTTTTCTAATGCCCACTCCATTTGTTGTTGTATTTTCTTCACTTGAAGTGGCCATTGCTTCAATGTTTGTTGCCTTGACAAAGGTGATGTTGATATTAGCTTCTCTTAGAGATAAACTCTCTAGAGATGAGTTGCATTGTTTTACCACTACATGCTCACAATATTTCACAACATTGAAGCATTCACCCACTTCGTCTTTACCACCAAACCCTAAGCTTTCACACTTCAATGTAGGTTCCACTACAATGGAGTATGTGATACCATAGTCTTTCTCACCAAGCTCTTGGCCAAACTAACCCATTTGCTTCATCAACTTAGAGCCTGTGCACCTGGAATGCAATTCAAAACTACCAAAAGACTCTTTTGTCGTATTAGAATGAGAAAGGATTGCATAAGATGTGTTTGCCACATTTGTCTCAGACATGGTACAAGCATCTGCTAAATAAATGGAAGGTTTTGCCTCTTATTTAATGTAATGTCCCCTTCCAAACGATCACTCTAGGAGGACGACTTAATTGTATATTTGATTCCCATAGGCCATGGTTGATTAAAAAAGGGGATTAATAGATTAATTATTTGATGTCATTTGGAGAAAAAAAGCTACATTATAAAGTGGCATTGAGTAATTAAAAAGTGACTTGAAGAATAAAGTGAATAAAACATTATAAAGTCATTTTAATCACTTAAGTGAAGGTAAAAAGGTAAAAGGGCCAGCGAAAAGGTGAGAGGGATAAAAGAAAGATGTGAACTCATTCTTTCATTATGTTGATGATTATTTCTGATATTGATTTGAAAAGCTCTTAGAGCCTTTGGGGTTTGAAGTGAAACCCTTGTTTGGATTGATTTCGATGGTGAAAGATTTCACCCTAGCTAATCAAGTTTCGGTGGTGAAAGATTCCACCCTAGCCATTAGAAGGGGAGATCATCCAAATCTTCCACTTGCATTCATCTTTGAGGTTGATCCATCGTTTGCAGCAGTTTGGACTTTGTAGAAACCATAATCCTCTTGGAAGAGAATGAGTTAGACCTTTGGAGACCGTTTGGTTCTAGTGGAGGCCATATCATCTTGTGCAGAGCGAGTTTGGCTGTGAGAGGGTTGATTTACTTGAGTAGGGGTCGAATCATCATTGGAGGAGGTTGTATTTTCCTTGTTGGGCCGAGTTTTCTAGTTAAAGGGTTGAGTTTCTTAATGTAGGGGGGCGAGTATTACTAGCAGGGTCATGATTTCGTGGTGGAGATCGATCCCCTTTTCTTGGCAGCGGATCTTGTGGTTTGGATGGAGATTCTACAGCCATTTCAAAGTTCATCATTACCTCGAATATTCCATCCAAGTCGTGCCACCAAGTGCAAGGTTATTCCAATCCAACTCAAAAATAATTCAACCCATATTTTAGAACACTTAAAAACACTACAGCAACAACAAGAAGGTATCATCAAGTGACATTGGGGTATGCTTCCAAAGTGTTTGTCAAAAGTCCCAAACCAACAATCAATTTAAAACATAACAACAACAAAAATGGGGTTATTACAGTGAGGTTTGGGTATGTTAACTAATTGTTTAACGGAAGTCCTAGACCAAACAAACACTAAAATATTGCAGCGGTAAGTAGAAATCCATATCAACAGTAAGGAGGGTTACTATAGTGGTATCAGAGTTGGTGTTCCTGCCAGCCCGTGTATTGCATGTTACTTCGATGAATATGGGGGATGTAATACACATCACATACAGGAGAAGAAGGTACATAGGAGATGAAAATATTTTTCAGTCAGGGTTAGAAGGAGAGGAAGACATGGGGGACAAAAACGAACAGCCATAGGATAGCGCTATACACATTTTAAATGACTTGGCAAGGGCACAAAATGACATAGTGAGGATACAGAGCAACCTAGAAAGGGGGAAGTTGCAGATGGTTGAGATTCTTACCCAACTTGTGGCAAATACTCAAGGGACTAATGGCAGCCATGGTCAAAATGGAAACCGTGTTGAAGGGAGTAATAGACATGTCCCTACACAGAATCACATTGGGTCCACTAGCAGAGTGACTCTTAGACCTCATATGCCTCAACTTTTAGAAGGACAACTAGCTGGAAATAAGGGGCAGCAAGGACAAGGGGAAGACTTTAAGGAGTATTTGAGGGAGTATCAGACTCTAGGGGAGGAGTTTCAGACAACCATGTCTTTACATAATTTTGTACTATCAAGTACAAGAATAATCCTAGGGAGTTCAACAAGGGCCCATAGAGATGGGAGCTTCAACAGAAAGTGGGAAAATTATCCATCCCTTACTTTGATGGATCTAGCAAATCCATTGCTAGAGCATGGGTACATAAGTTGGACACATATTTCCAACTTAACCCCATGACAAAGACAACAACCATGAAATATGCCACCTTGCATTTGGATGGAGAAGCTCATGAGTGGTGCTACCATGGGTTAGCCACATTGGAACATAGTAGCATCACTTCATACTTGGATTTCACTCGGAGGTTGATGGATAGATTTGATAGGAAGGATCTAGAGATACATTTCAGGGAGCCAGCACGACTTAGACAAACAAGTACACCAAATGCCTACATTTGAGAGTTCCATAGGATTGCAGTCATGGTGAAGGATGTATTCGATCACAGATTGATTATGTTGTTTATAGAGGGACTTTTCGAACCCCTGCAAGGTTGGGTTAAGGCCTCCAAACCAGCGGCACTATGGGATGTTATCATCAGGACGTGTGACATGGAGGATGTAGTGCCCAAAAACAAAAATCCTTCTAAACCTTTCATAGCTCAAAAGAACAAAGATAAGAAGCCCTTTCAAAAGGAATGGTATGGGAAAGATAGATTGGATGAGGAGACTCAAAGAGAATTGAGGAGGAAGAAACTTTGTTACAACAACAAGGAGCCTTGGGAGTCGAGTCACAGATGCATGGGGAAGGGTAAGGTACATTATATTAAGGTACTTCCTGACAGTGATGAGGAAGATGAGGTAGGGCGTGAGCAGGGCAACGAGCATAACAATTCAAATGATGAGCAGCCACGAGTGGAGGCTAAGAATGTTGAGCAGCAATGTGTTGAGACTAAGGGTGACTATCGCCACTCTATTAGGTGTTCCTAGATTTCACACCTTTAGGGTCTGTGGGGTATTACAGGGACAGTGTGTCATGGTTCTGATTGAGGGTGGGGAAACCCACAACTTCATTGACTCGGCTTTGGTGAATAGGAGAGGCATTCCTACAGTAGACTTTGAGGGGTTTGATGTAGTGGTGGCTGGTGGGCGTAGTATGCCATGCACACAGAAGATTCTGAAGTTGGATGTAGCGTTGGGCAACTACACATTGACCAATGATTTTTACGTAGTTGAGATGCCATATACTAATATCATATTGGGTGTTCAATGGCTTGTTTCCTTGGGAAATCATTTTGTTGACTACCAAGCCATGGAGCTAGAGTTCACGGCAACAGATGGTAGGAAGGTGGTTTTGAGGGGCATGTCCAGTGGTGCTCCTAGGATTGTTTCGGCCCAGCAGATGGAGGGCATATTCATGCATGGGACGAAGTACTTTCCAAAGACTGATCTTTGATCATCCTATCAGCATGTCAGGAACAAGAAGCTTGGCATGACGGAGGCTTTATATTTGGGCCATGTGATCAATGCACAGGGTGTACAAGTACATCAGGAGAAGATCCAGACCATCTTGGATTGGCTCACAGGGCTTTCATTTAATTGGAATTTCCACCTTCTAGTGGATTATTCCAAGGATTGGTTTGCTTGTGAGTTGATGGATGGTCACATTCAGGATGACAGGTACAAAGTGGTGGATGACATTACCTACTACAAAAATAACATATACTTAGCCCATGAGTCCACACTTAGGGAGGAGATCATGAGGGCTATACATGATACACCCTTGGCAAAGCATTCTGGATACTTTAGGACTTCCCAACAGATCAGAGAGGTTCTCATGGAGATGCCTCAAGGACGATGTGTTGAGACAAATGAGTGAGTGTATGACTTGTCAGCGGAAGGAATCAAAACATACCCATCCAACAGGATTATCGTAGCCTATATTCATTCCAGAACAGAAGGGGGAGAGTGTGTCGACAGATTTCATCATTGGTCTACCATAGGTATATGGCAGGGATTGTATTTATATCATTGATGATCGATGGACCAAGTTGGCA
>ML779055.1:865758-876814 GCA_009831015.1 Picea engelmannii | reverse complement strand
TGATCAATCCGCAATGGGGATTGATCCAATGAATAATATATCAAATAATAATAAGAATATACTTTGCAGTTACATTATTTTAACACTTTATTACTCGCATGCATGATATAATTGTAAAACATCATTCTATCTAAACACACACATGCAAAATCACCACGCATGTTAAGACAAAGAAACTAAAACACATCCAGAAACCCCTAGAGTATCAGATCCAAGAGCCTAAACACCAGTTGCAGTAGATCATATCCAGATCCACCGAATCAGGGATATTTCACAAGATGGGCTAGAGTGGCTTCTCCCAAGCCTTCACACACCTCACATGTATAAATATTTCACCTTAACTAGTGTGCCCACCCTCATCTAGTCAAAATTGACAAGCAAGAAAAGTAGTTACAAAACTCCACTGTTAATAATACACCTAAAAGAAAGTGCCCCAAGGGTTTGCAGACTAGCATTTGAAATTTCTTCAAAATCTCCATTGTGTACTTCCCTTTCCCAAGGAAGACTTCACATGCACCCTGCCAAACCTCTAAACCCAAAAAATAATGCACAAAGCCAATGTCCTTTATGCCATATCCACTTGCCAAATTCTTCTTGCACTATGCAATAAACTTCTCAGAACTACCTGTAACAATCGAATCAGTTACATACACGACCAAAACAAGCAAATCATATTTAACATATAAATGATAAAGATTATGATTTGCTACAATCTTGGTGAAGCCCAACTTCAATGAGTCCTCATCAATCCTTGAGTACCATGCACGTGGTCCCTACTTTAGCCCATAAAGGGCCTTCTTCAACTTGCACACATTGGTATTGTTATCCCCGATTTTAGGGATAACTAAGGAGATGATGTCTCAAGGCCTTCAGGTTGCAGACATGGAGTACCAAGAGACAGCTTGACCAATAATGTCCACCTGCACAAATAGAATCCTGCTTCACCACCGCAGTTCCAGGTTCATCATGAGGGTATCCACCACACCAGCTTGCTTCCAAAGGACATTGAATCTTGTTCCATGAGGTACAAGCTAGGTATTATGGTGAGTGTCATTTCAATATTTGAAGCATTTGGGTTTGTTGCATTTAAAATTGTTTTTTATTATGTAACCTTTGCTTGGACATTATGCTTCTTTCCCTGTTTCACCTTGGTGGTTGACATTGTGCCCTAGTAAGTGGTCACCCTTAAGGATTGGTTTGCTACTGGGAGATCCCCTTGACGAGTCATTGTGCCATTCCTGACCATACTTGTCACTTTCCACACTTCGTCCCCCCATCTTCTTGTCTTTTGGGTTTTCGGGTGTACTGACCCAAGAAGGGGTTGTCCCTCATTTCATGGGAAGAAGGGGATGCCCAAAGGGAAGATGGTTGGCAAAAGATAAAAGTCTAATTATGAACCTTCCAGATGCTCGCCCAAAGAGGCCTTGAGAGTAGTGAAATGCTTCTAAAAAATCAAAGACCTGCAAAACCAAACACATAACATAAATGTCCCACTTGATTAAGGGATTTACACAAAGTGTGTTACAAGATAGACTATACCCTCATGGCACTATGTGTACTTCTCCCTTCAAGTGACACTTTGGTACTTCCCCCCAAGCTAATCGATTCACCCTAGGGAGTACCCAGAGTTTGGACCTTAATTAATTAATGACAATGAATGGGCTTGGAAAAAGGATGCATTGAAAATGAAGGTGCATCACACCCTCTACAAAGGCACCCATAAATGAGACACTACGATCCCTTGTGTGTCATGAACCCCATGCCCAAGAGTCGTTCCCCCATCCATATCATCTTTTCCACATATCTTACAAAAGGGGTTCCACTCGGAAAATACTCCTTGACCTAGGGGACAATAGGTCACCTTGTCAATCCTCCCATACCCAAACTTGGCAAGTTGCATAGGGTCTTTGAGAACTTGTTGATTTTGATGAGGTGGTTTTTGATGCACATGCTTAGGTGGCTCTTTTATTGACTTGATTTACTCATCATGATGCATTTGACTTGAGATCCTTGGAGGGTGTATTCATTGTCTTTGCAGGACCTTGTTTGGTGGACAGATTTGGAAGAACAAGCCTAGCTTGGGCTTCCTTGGGGCTTGAAGCCCACCTGTTGGATATCGTGGCCCGCACTCCGAATGATGATGACAACCTTTGGAGGCCTAAGAGATGCCTTGGAGGACCTCACCCATGCCCCTACTAGCCCAATGTTTGTCCTTTGGAGGCAAAAACGTCACACTTTGAGGGCTTGACGTCATGCATGGATTAGGGTTTGGTGGTGATGAGGACACATGGCATCACTTGATGAGGAAGAACGCCTTGACTTGGTGGAGAGGGCCCTATGACCTTGGAAGAAGGCCTTTGAAGGCCTAATGTTTCATCCCCAACCTCAACGACTTGCCAAAGATGCCAAAACATTGCGCTAAAGGGGTGACTTCATGCTTTTTCTAGGGTTTCTATTGTACAAAATCAAATTTTAAATTGTAAAGGGGAAAAGTAAGAGTTGTTGTCCCCTTACTTTGTGGTTTACCCTAAATTATGTGGACAAACTATGTTTTAGAGGATTTGTATAAATAGAGATCATTCTATCTCATTTTATCATAGCTCTCCCATTGTGAGAAGACATATTAGCTGATTTTTCTGCTGCAACAACTTGTTTGCCATAGCCATAAGGCTGAATAATATCTCGGCAGTACTTGTTTCTTACAGCCTTGTTTCATTGCTAAAGTCTTGTGCTTTTATACTAGAGTTATACTAGTGTTTAGCTAGCATATCTCTTGCATCATTTGGTAGACTTTTAGCATTTGTTTAGTAGCTCTAACAACTATTTATTTGCTGATATATATATATATATATATATATATATATATATATATATATATATATTTGTTGACTGCTGCAAATAGGGACAGCAAGCTTAACTTGCTTGTCCACCTAATATATAGCGTGTACTTTTGGTTTTCCTTGTGTCTCGGGCAGGTACAAACACTTTACGTAGGTACTCAAAGACTTGGCAACCTTAAACCACTTCCGAGATATGTCATCAAAGCCATCTTCCACTTAGCAACTTGGGCATCCATTCATAAGTATCACTTTATGTCTCATTTCCCCCTAGGGTCACCCGGGATTCCCCCCTTGAGGTGATTACCTCACCTCTAAAGTGACAGGAATACCTATTTGAGATGACAGTGGGTAGGTGTTCTCCTAGTTGTCACCATCTTGTGGTTTGGGTCAGGCTTTGCCCAACCTACAACCTGTGCGATAACAGGTATCTCACCCATGCACCTCAAAACCTCTCCACTGATTAATGCATACTTCCTCTTCAATCAGACCATTCAGAAAAACAGTCTTTACATCCATCTGGTATAAAGGCCAACCAAAAACTGATGCAATAGACATTGTTGCCACATGAAAATGCATAGAATATCTAGGCATTTTCAGGAAATGTATGATTAGCAAAATTTTAGTGTTGATTATTGTTTGATCAGTGAGCAAGATGATATCCAAGCCAGCACTTGATCATGGCTTGTCCTAGGTTCTTGACAAAGATTCATGATGAAGATTGGAAAGACTTTGAAGCCAACCACACAAACCTTGTTTTTCCAAAGGTTGCCTGCATAAGAAGCAGACTGCTAGCAGATTTAGTTTACAGAGATTGGCTGGCATATTGGTATGAGCGGTATTAGATCCAGATTGACCACACCCTAGGCTGAAGATCCTACCTAAATGCCTTCTTGAAGAGGGCCTATCTTGCTCAGTTGGAAAGGCTCTTCTTGCTAGTCAAAGGAGCTGTCTATGCGTCATTTCCTTCACATTTGAATCATTTTTCAGACCAATTTATAGCCTTGACAGAGCACTGCACTTGGATTCCTGTTTTCATACTTATTCACAATCAGAATTGGACGTTTTCTGGGGGAATCTCTGCTCAGTGTTGTTAAAGACTTGTATGACAATAACGAGGGTTATCCACTACACTATTTTCAGCACAGATATTTACTATCAACCTGCTGAAGGTGCCTAGTTCGCTGGTTTATTTCTGGGTTAGCAGCTAATCTGTTTGTAGAAGATATGCCAGTTATCAATACATTGTTTAGACAGAAAACAGCATCTTCAATGCACTCTTCCTTATAGAATATTTTAACTATGTGGAGGAATGGTCTTATCCTAATCAAGGTGCTGATTTGCAAAACTGCTTTTATCGTTATGCTGATTTGGAAAATCTGTTCTTCCAATTTGAGAGGAGTTTTTGGGAGCACTCCACCCTCAAGCACTGTAAGGTATATTACATCGAAGAAGGCGGATCCGAAGAAGACATCTTCATGCTCCCATTCAAAGCACAAATCTCAAAGAAGGAGAAGCACCCGGGCTAAAAAAAGGAAGGAAATACCACCTTACACAAATTTGGGGACATGAAGTGGGAATTTTCCAAGATGCAACCCTAGAAATCATTCATATTGCCAATAAATCACTTTTAGATGTGGGTAAAAAGAGAGATAACAGGGAAGCTATGAGAATTGATCTTGCAACAGGAGGAGTTGCAAGAACCGGGGGGCAAGAAGTGACAATGTTTCCTTGGCCTCACCTTATACAATGCCCTCAGTGACCTCATCTTTTTTTGTTCCTAGAACCACAACTAGCACACAACCTTCTATTAGGTCAGTGGTTAAGATAAAGGAGAAGCAAGAAAGAAGTTGACAAGCCTGAGGGTAGGTGTTTTCTATGGCATGACATTCCTTTCAGCATTGCCAAGAACAACCCTATGTTTGATGTTGTTTTTATTGTTGGCCCGGGTTACAAGGCCCCTACCTATGACAAGTTAAGAGGGCCTATCCTTCAAAATGAAAAGGTCGATTGCACTCATAGATTGAAGGATCTTAAGGAATCATGGGAAGCCATTGGATGCACCATGATGTCAGATGGTTGGATTGATCATAAGGATAGGAGCCTTCTTAATTTCTTGGTTAATTGTCCCAGGGGGACAATGTTTATTAAATATGTTGATGCATCTGCACGTGTTAAAATGTGACATTATTATGTGAGTTGTTGGATTGGTTCATTCAAGAGGTAGGTCCACAGAATACTGTCCAAGTTATAACGGATAACGCTGCTAATTATGTCGTTTCCAGCAAGTTGCTTATGCCAAGGTATCCGACCTTGTTTTGGACTCCTTGTGCTACAGATTGCATTGCTTTGATTTTAGAGGATAAGGGCAAAATTGCTTATAACAAGGATATTGTTGAATCGACTAGAAGCATCACAAAATTTATATATAACCGTGCATTTGTGCTTAGATTGATGAGAAAATTCACATATAACAGGGAGTTGATACATCCTACAATCACACATTTTGCCACCAAATTCACATCTCTTTATTCTCTCTTGACTTGAATGTGGGAGGGGAAGAGAATGTTCCTTTCAAATGAGTGGCATGCTTTATCATTTAGTACTAAACCAGAGGGGGAGGCCATATGCAAGCTAGTGTTATACCAGGAGAGTTTTTGGGCTGGAGTGGAGGAGGTGTGTGCCATTAGCGAACCTTTGGTAAAGGTTCTTCAATTGGTTGATGGAGACAAGCTCACAATGAGCTACTTGTGTGAGGCCATGGATAGGGCCAAAGAATCCATCCATGCCTATTATGAGGACAAGGGGGATGTAAGGTACCAAATGTATTAAAATAAGCAGAAACAGAAATATTGCAGCAAATACCAGCGGAACGGAAAAATAATGAGAATAAAAACACCAGCAATAATACCTTTATTGAATGAAAGCTATGTTCACTTGCCTCTTCGAGGAGGCAACCTCCAGCAGAAATAAATCTCAAGACAAGACTTTCTCATGCCTTTTACTCCTATTTATACTAATTATATCTTCTAAAGAACATTCTAGAGGAAGATCTTTCTAGAAGCGGAAGATTCTATTAACTCTTCTTACATTAGACTTGTTCACATTATTAAATAAGCCTTATTAACTAATGTCAGCCTTTATTACATAGAAAATATATCATTCTACCTATGTGAGGGGTTAGGGAGATCAGGTGTAATGTCCCCACTTTGGGACATCAGGATATTACAGGGTGTTATGATGACCAGAGTAGCCAAATGGAGATTAAAGCAAGTACAGGAGCTATTGAGAGGTATTTTGGGGTCCGGCTTGCATCGTTCATCCCATTTCATCATTATGATCCATTCCGCACAGATTGGCTTTGGTTCCGTTGCATTCCGACGATTTCCATGATTTTGAGTATTTTGAGCTATAAGTCAATTAAATTCATTGAAGAGGTCTTTTGGGGCACAATACTTGGAGGAACCTCTTAGTGTAATAGCTCATTGGAATCGAGAGAAGCAACACTGCAGGATAGGATGGTGAGAAGTGACTTTCAATGGCCAGGGAAGCCACAAGGAGATATAAGGCGCTTTTCAGAGGTAAAAAGGTTAATTAATTAATTAAAGTGATTTAATTAATTAATTAATAATTAATAAAGTAAAAGTTACTTTGGAGGGACAAGGTGAGTAGGAAGTATAAAGAAGAGCCAAGGGCCTCTATTCTCTCATTCATGTATGATTATCATTTTGATATCTGGCTTCTAGCTAGAGAGCCCATACCTTGGGGGTTTTGAGGGTTTTGACTTAACAAACCCTAGAGGACGATTCGGTTGTGAAAGATTCCACCTAGCTTGTCCCAAGCTTAGTCTCGGGGATGCAATACTCCCCCACACCATTCTAGTTCAGATCTACTCAGTGTGGGAGGGTTCTACACCAGCCATGGGCACAGGAAGAGAAGGAGGGCACACCATTGGGGGTTTCCAGCAAAGGGGGCGCACCATCCATTGAGGGAAGTTCGTTGCAGGTGGTTAGCAGGGCTCCTGGAGATTCAAGCACCTGGGTTTTCATTGCAGGGTCTTGGACATCAAATCTAGTCCATTCAAGAGGAGTTTTATGTGCCATTTGATTTATTAGATGCATGGGACGAATTGGAGGAGAGGAGCAACTTCAGAAAGTGGTTTCAGTCATTTGTTAGCCCAGATCTTCACTATTTCGCTTGGGACTTCACAACTAAGGTAACCAGGCCCCGATCTATCATTCTAGTGGTTTGGGGGAGCATTTGGAGGCATCTAGGAGGGAGGCCGAATTACCTAGGGTTTCAAGCATCCAGGGGGGCGCACCATTCCTTGGAGGGAGGCTAGATCCATGACTTTGAGAGGGATCTTGGAGATTTGAGCACCTGGGTTGTTCTTGTAGTATCTCGGTCTACCTTTCGACTCAGTTTGGGCTCATTTGGAAGCTTCCTTCAGTTGGGCCGAACTATTGAGGGTTTCAGTCACCCAGCAGGGCGTAGCATCATCCAGCTTGGTGGTTTTGGTGCTTCATATGGCCCAGATCTATTCTTGCATTGGTCTTCATTGAGTATTTAGCCTTTGGAGGCTTGTAGTCTTCTATTGGAGCATTTTGTAGCAGCTCTTATTATGTGTACGAGATCCATCTGTTGAGCATTCTAGATCGGCCTCATCCTTGTATCAGGTTCTTATTATTATGAATAAAGATCAGTTCTGAATCATTTTGGATTGTCTATCATATTGTGGATCTTGCATATGGCTGTGGTATGTTACATTGCTTTATCTTCTTATCTGTTGCTACAAACACACATATAAACCATCAGTATAACCCTAAGCGCAACCTAAAGAACCATAGTAAGCAATGTGTTTGACGAAATGCCACACTCAGTAAAATTTAAAAATTCATGCAAGACGTGATGTTCCTGGCATATTGGCTTGGGAACATTACATTAGGTCCCTAACATGCCCTCCCCCTTGAAGAACAGCCTTGTCCTCAAGGCTTGAGATGAGGAAATTGTTGCAAAATGGTAGTCGGCTCCTAGGTGGAATCTTTTAGAGTTGTATCTTTCGACTAAACTAACACTTCTTTGATGGTGCGCTGATGGAAACGATGCTCTCGCTAGTTCAAGATTGCTTGTGGTTGCAACCAAATGGAGTCTTCTTCAATGCTCTCGCTAGTCCAAGATTGCTTGTGGTTGCAACCAAATGGAGTCTTCTTCATCCAGCTCAGGGAGACTAGTTTGAGTCTGGCACTTATTTCTAATCACTTTCTTTAAGCATGAGACATGAAACACAAGATGGAGCTTAGAATGATTGGGAAGATCTAGTTGGTAGGCAACAGGCCCCACTCACTTGAGAATTGTATAAGGACCATAAAATTTAGGGGCAAGTTTCTAACAATGTTCAGCTTTGAGTGAAGTCTGCTTATAAGGTTGGAGACGAAGAAACACTTGGTACCCTTCAGTGAATTGAAGTTCAGAACAAGCCTGATCTGCTTGTTGCTTCATGCAATTCTGATCCATGGCCAAATTTTCTTTGAGGGTACGGAGAATGGCCACTCAAACTGTAAGATTGTTTTCAACCTCCTGAACCTTGGAGAAACTAGGCATGTAGGAGAGAACCAATGGTGGATTTTTCCCATAGATTGCTTCAAAAGGAGTCATGCAAGTGGCAGTATGGTAAGAAATGTGTTGTATCACCATTCAGCTAGGGGTATCCACTGAACCCACTAACTTTGTCTGTCGAATGCAAAACACCACAAATAGGTTTCCAAACACTTGCTGACAGCTTCAATTTGTCCATCAGTTTGGGGATGATAGGCGGTGCTAAGATGCAGTTGGGTTCCCTGGAGCCTAAACAATTCTTGCCAAAAATTACTAGTGAAAGTGGGGTCTCGATCAGAGACAATAGAATGAGGCATGCCATGGAGTTTGAATATATTATCCATAAAAATTTGAGCCACTATGGATGCGGTAAATGATTGTTGAAGAGCATAGAAATGAGCATATTTGGAAAGACAATCTACTACCACCATGATGACTGACTTATTATCTAATTTAGGTAAGCCAACAATGAAATCCATAGAAATATCCCTCCAAATAGCAGGGAAAATCGGGAGCGATTGGAGTGTGCCTAGAGCTTTAATTATTTTTCCCTTATTGCGTTGACAAGTATCACATTTAGCCACAAAGGTGCAGATGTCATGTTTCATACCATCCCAAAAAAAAGAATGTTTGACCCGTTTATAGGTTTTGGTAAACCTTAAATGCGTAGCTATGGGTGAAGCATGCAACTCAGAGAGCATTGTGGATTTAAGGTTCAATTGTTTGCTTAAATACAAGGGACCTTTATAGCGAAGCTCTTCATTGTGCCAAGAGTACCCTAGAGAAGCTTGAGGATCCTATTGCAATTTTTGGATCAAGCCAGAAAATTTGGGGTCTTGCAACCATTCCTAGCAAACAACTTGAAGCCAATCGGCTATAATGAAGGAGAGGGAAGAGAGGGACCCTTCTTCTTCATATTTCCTTGAAAGAGCATCAACAACCACATTTTCTTTACCCTTCTTGTAGATGATCTCATAATCATATCCAAACAGCTTGGCCACCCATTTTTGTTCCTTCGGAGATGAAATTCTTTGTTCCAAAAAATACTTGAGGCTACAATGATCAATTTTAATTTGGAAGTGTTTCCCCAATAGATAAAGACTCAAGAGATCCACTGCATGCAAAATAGCCAACATTTCATTTTTATATGTGAATTGGCCCAAATGTCTCTCTGATAGTTGTTTTCTAGTGAAATCCAAAGGTCTACCATCTTGCATGAGGACTACCCCAATTCCTTTCCCTAACGCATCACATTCCAAGACAAAAGTCTTGGTAAAGTTGGGTAGTGCCGGGACAGGAATTGTGCACATAGCATCTTTCAAGGCTTGGAAGGATTGATCAGCTGCTAGAGTCCAACTGAAAGCATTCTTTTTAAGGAGAGCAGTGAGAAGAGCTGTAATTTTTCCATAATCCCAAACAAACTTGCGATAATAGCCCATTAAACCCAAGAACCACGCAAGTTTTTAAGAGTTTTAGGGCAAGGCCAATCCTTCATAGCTTCAATTTTCTAAGGATCCACCCGTACACCATCATTGCCTACAATATGACCCAAGTACTCAACTTAAGAGGTGCCAAAAGCACATTTAGATTGTTTGAGAAAAAGTTTGTGCTTAGACAATAGATGGAGAATTTGATCCACATGGGCAAGATGGGATTGCCAAGTTTTAATATAGATGAGGATATCATCAAAGAAGACTAAGACAAAATGATGAAGGAAAGGACGAAAGACATGATCATGAGACTTTGAAAAGTGGAGGAGGCATTACACAGGCCAAAGGGCATGACCAAGAACTCATAGTGGCCCTCATGAGTTCTAAAGGCAATCTTGGGGATGTCTTCCTCTTTCATGTGTATCTGATGGTAGCTTTGTGAAGTATTGGGCACCACTCAATTCATCCAAAAGGTCATCAATGACAAGAATGGGAAATTTGTCTTTGATTGTGAGTTTGTTGAGAGCACAAAAAATCAGGACACATGTGCCAAGTTCCTTCTTTCTTGAGTACCATGACTACAAGAGAAGAATAGGGGTTGGTACTAGGATAGATAACACCTGCTTCTAGCAATTCTTGAACAATTTTTTCAATTTCATTTTTCTGGGCAAAGGGATGACGATAAGGGCATACATTGAGAGGAAGATTGTCGGCTACTAGAGGAATGGAATGATCATGGGCACTGCGGGAGGGGGGAAGTCCATGGGGACTGTTAAAGATAGCTTGGTGTCGGGAGAGTATAGATTGGAGGTCAGGGTGCACAGAGGGTGTCTCAACAGCGTGAATGGAATGGAGTTGGGCAATAATTCCAATGACCTTTTTTGAGTAGTTTTTCCATTCGATGGGAATTGATGATCCCAAGTGAACCTGTTGTGATGCCTTGGAATTTATATTGTTGTCCCTCATGTTGGAATTGCATGGTTAGGTCGTTAAAGTCCATGAGGATGGGGCCAAGAGTGTGTAACCATTCAACACCAAGCATAATGTCACAACTGCCCATGTCGATAGCAAACATATGAGATTTCATGTGATACTTGTTATCCCCTACCCTAGGGATAACTAAGGAGATCACGTCTCGAAGCCCACAGGTCCTAAACATGGAGTACCAAGAGGCAAATGACTTGAGCATGGACC
>ML779055.1:853362-864853 GCA_009831015.1 Picea engelmannii | reverse complement strand
AATTAACATTTGACCAATCCACAAAAGGGGATTTGGTCCTATTACAATAGCCGACAAGATCAATCCACAATGGGGATTGATCCAATGAATAATATATCAAATAATAATAAGAATACTCTTTGCAGTTACATTATTTCAACAATGAGTTGGCTAATAACCCTAGAAGACAAGTCGGCTCAAGAGGATAATTTGTATTAGGTTATTAGCCTCCAAGAGAAGAAGTCGGCCAGAAGAAATAATATATATTGAATTAATAGGTACCTAGAATGAGAAGTCGGCCCAGGCAGTTAGCCATAATTAGTATAAATACAGGAGGCCAGTCTTCATTCTGGCAGGCATTCTCAGAAATCCAGAAGTAGCACTTGTGCGCACTGCAGTTGCCCAGTTTGTGCGCAAGTTTGGAGGATAGTTGTCGTTGCAGCTGTTGCAACTAGAAGATTTCGGTTTTGGCTTGCACTATCTCTTGGTTATGGTTTGGACTATCTGATCAGCTCTTGTTTGGTGCGCTATCCTTAGAGAAAGGTGCGCTACCCTTTGTTTGGCTATCTAGCCTAGGGTTTGCTTCCGGAATGATTCTCTGTCAAGGTTAAGGTGCTCGGAGGGTGGCTTCAGCCTATGGTTGGGTGACAATAGTGATATTGTCGATAGTAAAACGAGCACATCCATTATATTCTAACAGTTCTCAGTAGAAATTTAATGACAAGATCAGCGAGTACTAAACTCTGTCATACACTTAGCAACCTAGAGATAATTGTCTTAAATGAACTCTGAAATGTATAAACCCACACTCAGAAAATACCATAAGCAAAAATACACATTGCCAAGCACTTTTGCAGCGGAATAAACACAATGAACAACAATCATTCAACCATGAAATACTCAAAAATTTAGGCAATGCAAGGGAAAACCCCAATGTGGGGAAACTCAATGAGAGAGAGATATTTTATTAGCTTTAGGAAAGTTGTATCAACAGAAGAAAACCACTTATATCCACAAAACTGCCCTCCAAAATGTTGTCTAGAAAACTGTGCTTAGTGAGTTGTACGGCCTGTACGGCCCAATCGTACCAGCACACAAAAATATGTGCCAAAAATATATTGTACAGACAACAACCTAAAAATGCCCCCAACAGCAAGGAAAATATACCAGCAGGTACCTCGATTTGTGTGCAGCACACCAGTCTCGAAATCTGCGCCCCTTTCCTCTGTTGTACGGATCCGTACAATACGGCCTTCAAAACAGCAAAAAGCTCCAACTCAGCTACACAGCAAATTGTCTTGGGATTTGTGCCCTCTTTCCTCTTGGGAAATGTGCCTAGATTTTGCCCTCTCCTCGTCAAGCTATCTCTTTCTCTCTCAATCTTTTCTCTTGTCTCTTGCACACTACCCTAGGTATTCTCTTATAATCTGAAAGTGACCCTTCACCTTCTCCAACCCTAAATCTAATGGCCAAGATCTAATCTTTCCTTTACAAGATCAAGGGTCATGATTCATTCCCTCCAAAATAAATCACTTTAAAATATTAAAGTATATTTTCACTTTATAACATAAGTGCATTTTATGAGATAAAGTCACTTTAATATTGGAAGGTACACTTTATTAAAAAGTCACTTACATAAAAGAACCACTTTATCACAACTTTATAAAAACCCATTACAATGTCAAGTGTCTAGTAGTGTACGTACAAGGTTACTTCTGCATACAAGACAAACATGCGGAGTACCTCCCGAGCTAAAAAGATAGCACTCCCTCTTAGCGAGGGAAGTACTCACTACCATCACTATCATTCGGTCCCATCACACTGTTCTCAATAGGAGCTCCCTCTGAACCTGGAGCCATCCTCAACACCAGCACAGAACTCAAACTAGAAGACATTCTCCTAATAGTTATTCTGAACCCTGAGCTCCTAAGAGAATCCACTCCACCTTGAGAATCAGTTTGATCACACCAGCTGAGCCTCCTGTTGGTGCTCAGAAGAGACTCCCTCTCTTCTCTCGGAATGCAAGACTGAATCCTTGGACCCACCGTAGTCTCAGGAGCCTCCTGCTCCTCATCCGACGTTGAATCATATCCTGAAGGTTGTCCTCGCAACATGTACAACCTATCCACCCGATCACCAATCAGTTGTGGTTCAACCAGGTCCACTCCCTCCCTGTAGATAAATACATGTCCCCTCTTGAACAATGTACAATATCCAACATCCTCCAAGGCTGAGACTGAGAGCAAGTTTACCCTCAACCCTGGAACAAAGAGAACTGCATCAAGCTCCAGGAATCCTCCATACTTGAGTCAGAATCTAACCCTTCCAACTCCACGTATAGCTCATGCCATACCTCCTTCACTCTCCACCAGCTGGTCAGGACCTGTCTTTGTGATAATAAGGAATGCTCTCCAAATTCCTGTCATGTGACAAGAGGCTCCACTGTCAACAATCCATCTGATATCACCCCCAAATTCTCCACTATCGGCACTGGATGCTAGATTAACCAAAGAAAATTCCATATCAAACTTGGAAGAAAATCCCTCCATGGCTGTTGTAGCAGTTGTCTAATGCCCCTCATGTTCCTTCCTCTTCTTCTTCTTACCAGGACACTGAGAAGCAAGGTGTCCCAACTGGTTACAATAGTAACATCTGACTTTACCCAAGTCCCTCCTGGAATTTCCTTTCTTCTTGCCCTTTGCAGCAAGAGCAACATTCTCCTCAGCTCTGTCTTCCTTCTGACCACTACTATGAGGCCCCATCCGGATCTCCTCCTGAGTGAAGTCGTCCCACAACCTGCTCCAATCTGGAAAATTTTCTCGACCCACCACACACTTCACAAAGACATCCCATTCCTTTGTGAATCCTTTCAAGGTTATCCTCCCCAACTCGGCTTCTGAGATGATCTCTCCCACTGCAGCTAACTCGTCCTTAACTTGAGCTACCCGGGTAAGATAAGATGCAACATCCTCACCCTTAGCCATCTTCAAGTCATTGAGCTTATCTTTCAAGGCCATCTTCCGATTGGCATTCTTAGACTCAAATAAATTCTTCAAGGCTTCCCACATCTCATAAGTTGTCTTCTTCTCAGACAGATGTGGAATGAGTGGGTCCTTCACACCATCCAGAATGATCCTCTGAGCTCCGGCCTCCTTTACTTCATGCAAATCCAAAGCAAGAGTATCTATTGTGGGAGCCACAACAACAAAACTGACATAGTTCCAAATCTTGTTCTCCTTGAGAACAACTGACATCCGGACCTTCCACTGCAAATAGTTAGAAATGCCATCCAATCGATCCTCAAATCTAATGCATGCAGCCATATTCCCTGTCACTATTCAAAGGAAAACAAACAACAAATTTCCCCCCCTTCAAACCTTGCCCAAAAATCTCACTGCTCACTGTAACTCAGAGCCCAAGCTCTGATACCATGTAGAAATTTAATGACAAAATCGGCAAGTACTAAATTATGTCATACACTTAGCAACCTAGAAATAACTGTCTTAAATGAACTCTGAAATGTATAAACCCACACTCAGAAAATACCATAAGCAAAAATACACATTGCCAAGCACTTTTGCAGAGGAATAAACACAATGAACAACAATCATTCAACCATGAAATACTCAGAAATTTAGGCAATGCCAGGGAAAACCCCAATGTGGGGAAACCCAATGAGAGAGAGATCTTTTATTAACTTTAGGAAAGTTGTATCAGCAGAAAATAACAAAACCTAGCAGAAAAAAAACACTTACAGGCATAAAATTGCCCTCCAAAATGTTGTCTAGAAAATTGTGCTCAATGAGTTTACGGCCTGTACGGCCCAGCTGTACCAGCACACAGAAATATGTGCCAAAAACGTATTGTAGGGACAACAGCCTAAAAATGCCCCCAACAGCAAGGAAAATATATACCAACAGGTACCTCGATTTGCGTGCAGCAAACCAGTCTCGAAATCTGTGTTTGTTTCCTCTGTTGTACAGACTGTACGGATCCGTATAGTACGGCCTCCAGAACAGCAAAATCTCCAACTCAGTTACACAGCAAATTGTCTTGGGATTTGTGCCCTCTTTCCTCTTGGGAAATGTGCCGAGATTTTGCCCTCTCCTCTTCAAGCTCTCTCTCTCTCTCTCTCTCTCTCTCTCTCTCTCTCTCAATCTTTTCTCTTGTGTCTTGCACACTACACTAGGTATTCTCTTATAATTTGAAAGTGACCCTTCACCTTCTCCAACCATAAATCTAATGGCCAAGATCAAGGGTCACGATTCATTCCCTCCAAAATAAATCACTTTAAAATATTGAAATACATTTTCACTTTATAACATAAGTGCACTTTATGAGATAAAGTCACTTTAATATTAGAAGGTACACTTTATTAAAAAGTCACTTACATAAAAGAACCACTTTATCACAACTTTATAAAAACCCATTACAGAGTCAAGTGTCTAGTAGTGTAGGTACAAGGTTACTTCCGCATCCAAGACAAACATGCGAAGTACCTCCCAAGCTAAAAAGCTAACATTCTCCCCATTAGCAACATGCCTTTGGTGGATAGTCCAACCAATTGGGCTAACCCTTGGGATTTTTAAAATTGAAGGACATGGAGGTGGGCTTTGATCCACTTATGTGTGTGTGTCACAAGATTAGTTAATATCTTCTCTCTAGGTGCAACCACACGTTCAACCACTACCTCAAGGTGACCCCATAGCTCCAAAAAAAAACCTTGCAGGAATTGAACCTTGCCCACAAATGAAAATCTCCTCACCCCTCACAAACGGATCAAACCCCTTTGGGGAATATTTTTTCCATATGTCTGTGGGAAGAAATTATTTTGTTAAAGTGCTATTAAGTACAACGTTTGTGTTTACTTTTATTCCATAAATGTGGTTATGTTTTCATTTTTCACCTCTAGCAAACTTTTGACAGTGGTGTCCAAGTTGGTTGAGAGTGAAGTGAAGCAGTCGTCTAGGAGTGAAACAATAAAGCAAGTTAAAAAGTGAAAAGAGTGCAACAAGAATACAGAAAGAGACGTTTTAAGCGAAGAATATTTGATAACATTTTTTTGTGACAATCAAGGTACAAAACATGTCCAAGAATTTAGTATTTCATGCCAAGACAAAACTTTTCTTTTGAAATGTTGCTTATAATACTTCAAAGAATAAACAAGCACATCATAGGTCAAAGAGCTACATCACATAAACAATAGGGGTACCAAGAAAATCACGCCTTAAAAAGGCCAAAAAGGAAAGCATATCTACCTACACACCAAGAGAAAGAGACTCAACATCATGACAAACAGCATTAAGTTTAACCTTCACAAGCAAGGTCAACTCCTACTTAAAACTCCTCAACTCACCTAGGCTAAAGGGGGGAGTTTGCTTGAAAGGTAACTTTAGATCGATGCTTCGAAAGAAAGCCAATAGCGAAAAATAGTTCTGAAAACCACAAATATCTACACCTATCCCTAGTCATCCAAGTTTCTCCCAGAAGGGGGCCTTTCCATGACAGTGGGCCATAAAGAAGTGATACTTGGCATGAAACCATGAACAAAATACCTTAGCAACTTGACATCTCCAAAAAACCTTATTAGACAAAAGTAGCATCTATTGACCAATTTTATGAAGCCTAAGATTGACAACCAACTCTTGTTGGAGTAGAAGTCACCCTCACACCTTGTGCTTAAAAGAGAAGTGTGATTTCTAGATGCATTGGCATCTCCACAACTAACACACCATAAGGTCCTTCTGTTATCACTCTAGGAGTCTTTCCCTGACTGTAAAGGGAATGAACCTGGTAACTAAAATATTAATAATGTATGGGAAAAAGGATCAAGTCGGATGACTTAATATGCTCACATCTACTCATAAACACATGAATCCACTCGAAGACGAAAGGCTTTCTACTATACTGCTAAGAAAGTTTAAATTAAAGGTGTGGAAGCATGGAGAATACTTATTATGCTAACAGAAATATACATACAACAACATACGTGAATGGCCAGCTATGATAGGTAAAGTACTTATCATACTAGCAGAAACATACATATGATTGCATACCTAAATGGTCAGACATAACAGGTAAGGTACTTGCAGCTCTAGCTCATCAATGCAAAGACAAGATGACAGCCATTAGGCATTAGACAAACATGAGAACATGAATGTAATATTCATAAACAAGTACAGCAAAGAAAGGGAAATGAAAATCTGAACAAAGCACAATGAAAGAATCTTTTGTGTCAAGATGTACTCATAAATGTCTGAAATACAAAGTAGCAATTAAATACCCAAAGTTGAACCACAGTCCTCAGACTGTTTCCTCCCCTTGAACTGTGTCTCTGTGAGCTTTAAATAAGCTTTACAAATCAATTTCAAGATCCTCAAAAGATGGATCTGATAGCCTCTTTTCCTATTTCAAATTCGAATTTGTGAGGTGGCTGGAAAATGCAGAAATATCTGGAAATATGTTGCTCAAAGATTGACCTATATCTCTCAAATCAAAACAGATTTTGGAAAACTGAGAGAGTTTTTTGAAGAGGAGCTCGTGCTAATAAAAAACCTCTCTCACTTTCCAAAAATACCTTTCCATCTGATCAGAATCTGTCTCCAAAGAAAGTGACTAAAACAGGAAAAACCAGATTTCCCAATCTAGTCATATTCCTACATTTTAGGATTTGATCCCTAGAATGTTTCCAATGATGAAATGAAGTGCCACCTGCACCCATGGATGAGATTTGATAATATCTTTGAGTAATAGTCATCATCTGCTCTTAAATCACTCTAGCCAAGTCAAATTTTGACTTTCTATGAATTCTGGAAAATTTCTGCGCTTTCGATGGCTAACAGGACCAAAACAAAGCATCCTTAGCTACCGAAAGCTGCCACTTTCTGTGGCTAACAGGACCAAAACAAAGCATCCTTAGCTGCCGACAGTGCGGACTTTCTTTGTGAAGTAGATCATGGGTTGGAGATGATTTCTTTAGCCCTGATAGTTCATGAAATAACATGTAATATAACTGAGCATATCAACTTTGATCATTTTAGCTTCTCTTACATCATTTTACAAAGTTAAGGTTTTATGCCAAAATATAACATTCCCAATGCCTTAGACCAACACTCAATGCCTTTGGGGTTGCTATTTGGAAAGTAAAAACCCTGTACTCCGAAGAGAACTACCTGTAATGTTGATTCTGTATACATATTTTCCTTTGGTCAATTCCATTAGTAAGCCTCTAAAACAGAGTATATTAATGATGTGTAGAATGAAGACCTAATTTAAGGGTTAAACCCTTATCAACTAAATCTTCAGTAGTCTTTGACAGCTCCAGCAATCTTCATAGTTTTCAATATCCTGTAGTGTGATGACAAAGCACTTTAATATCCTTCTATGACAGCTGAGGAATTCTTGACCAAAAATAGAAAGGCCACTTGGTCTTCTACCTTATCATCTGCCTCAAAAACCGGAAAAGGATGATGATTTGTATCCTTTTAATTCTTATCTTTCATTAGAAACCATCCCCACGTGATCTGGAAACAAAAATTAGTGATCTGGGCAAAAAAATGACCATTCTGCCAATTTCTGCGCTTTCGGTGGCTTAGAGGTAGAAAATCATGGAGGGTAAGCTACCGAAAGCTCTGGTTTCGGTGGCTAACAACGCCTCAAAAAGTGGCCCTTAGCCACCGAAAGTGAAAACTTGAAGTTTTTTCTAATGAAAGTACTGACTCTTTTTCTTCTCAAAAAGATAATCTAAGACTTATCTTAAGGACACTTAACTCAAAAATAATAACATTATGTCATCAAATGACCTTCCTATCACCAAATAACAAAAATTTGAAAAATTTATTTGAGGAGATAACATCTGGCTCCTATTGGGGATGAAAGCCTCCTTGTGAGGTTTCAAGGACCACAGATCCGATGCCTTTCCTGAAAAAACAAAATACAAAACCTAGTCTAGTATTCCATTGAGCATGGAGTTATTTTGCAAAAAAGAAACAAAGGAATGATATTTACAATGAAGGCTTTGACCTTGCAGTTCCATTGGGCATGGAGTCAGCAGTACAATGACCTTTTGAACACCTTTCAAGAGCTGCCTTTATTCGCACAAGCTGACTACTATTTCTGTAAACTGAAGGAAAAGAACTGCTCGGGCAGCGAGCTTATTTCCTACACTACTCTACTCTAACCAGCTCTGCAATTTGGTTAAGTAAAGGTTGACTTCCATAACAGCCATTCAAGAAATTTTAAAATTGAAGAAACCTTGTCTCTTTCACTGATCAACAATTGATGTTTGAAATGTAACAACAATAAGAACTTATTCAAGAAACCATACTCACCCGGAAAAATGAGTGAGCTAAGGAAATCTGAAATTTTCGGGTTCTCTGGAATGTATGATTCGATGAAGGATGCCACTGAATCTTTGAAATAGAGATTAGAAACATACTGATCCTCGGGAAACAGCTGCACATCTATGGCAACCTCTTGCTCAGCCATGACTGTTCCTCTGCTGGAAGACTGATCACCTTCTTGTTCTCTTGAGATCAACTTATGATCATCAAAAATTACAATTTCTTCATCAGAATAGTGCTCAGAGGATGATGATAAAACAGTGTTAACATCATATGGATTTTGATCAATTAGAAACATGTAGTTGTCAATGCAATCATTGGTTACCATAGGCTCAACTTGGTTTGAAAACTGATCATACACTTCACATGCATACCTGTCTCTAGAGCACTCAGCAAATATTGAAGAATTCTGACCTGAATCTGAAATAAACTCACATGCTCACTGTTGTTCCAAATCTGCTTCAAACTTGTTGCTTTCTTGCTCAAAATCTGAACCATACTCACAGTTCACTTGTTTATGTGCTTGCAGATTTTCAGAGTAAAGCCGCTCTCTAATACTCCTGGAAGCATGAATGTTCTCCTCTACCTCTTGAGCGTCTTCAAACAAGCTCCTTAAGGATGAAGACTTCCTTTCTAACAGGAGAAGAGCAAGTTTTGAATGAAGACCCATAACATAATATATCATGGCAGCTGTCTCTATAGGCCGGATCTCCAAAGGCATGTCATGATAGATGCTGCAAAATCCTCTATTGAAAACAGGCAAAGCTTCACCCTGCTCTCTCTTCAAAACATAAAAATCAGCAAGGTATGAATCTAGTGATTTGTACTCACCCCAATACTTCACAAAAGCATTAGAGAACTCGATCTAAGAGCCAATAGAATCAGCTCTCAGACCCTTAAACCATATAGCAACATCTCTAATCAAAGACTTAGAGAACATTCTCATGATCACATCATCATGAACAATCTGAAATTGATCAACAAAATCCCCAAAGGATTCCAAGTGCCTCTCAGCTGAAACTTGATTCTCTCCAGAAAACCGGGGAAGATATTCAAAGCAGTCAAGAGGATAAGGATGAAGGAGATAGGGCAGCCTCAAAAGCTTAAACATCTTCATTCTGATTTTAATTTGAAAAGCAGTGGGTTGATTATGAGAGCTAACAGGTTGATGACAAGGTTCAGCAGTAATGCAAAAGGGTACTGAGCTCTGAACAAATTTGGAATCAATTCCAACCTCTGTAAGGTTACATGACTGATCAGATTAAGAAGGAATTTGAATACAGTGATCATCTTTATGAATGGGCTGAGGTAAAGCTATTGAATCTACATCTACAATACAAGCAGGTTGCAAGCTTTCTAAGGTTGGATATATACAAAAAAAATAATGATTTTCTGAATATACAAAACAGAAAATGATTATCTTTACATGCGAAGGGAACAACATGAAAGAGTTGATAAAGAACAACAACAGTTCATGAAGCAAACTAATGAACTGATACCTGGATTTAGAATTCAGCCTCTTCATTTTCTGTCAACCGGATCTTCCCCAATGGAGTCTTTAATCGTGGAGTCGCCAGACAGATGATACAGTCAATTCTGTGTCCTCCTTTTGTCTGCCATCAAAAGTCAGATCTATGTCGTTCTTCCCAGGGAAACTAGCTTCACTTCTGTTCCCCGGCAATGGTGCCAATTTGTTATTACTCTAGGAGTCTTTCCCTGACTGTAAAGGGAATGAGCCTAGTAACTAAAATATTCAATAATGTATGGGAAAAAGGATCAAGTCGGATGACTTAATATGCTCACATCCACTCAGAAACACATGAATCCACTCGAAGATGAAAGGCTTTCTACTATACTGCTTAGAAGGTTTAAATTAAAGGTGTGGAAGCATGGAGATTACTTATTATGCTAACAGAAATATACAGACAACAACATACGTGAATGGCCAGCTATGACAGGTAAAGTACTTATCATACTAGTAGAAACATACATACGATTGCATACCTAAATGGTCAGACATAACAGGTAAGATACTTGCAGCTCTAGCTCATCAATGCAAAGACAAGATGATAGCCATCAAGCATTAGACAAACATGAGAACATGAATGTAATATTCATAAACAAGTATAGAAAAGAAAGGGAAATGAAAATCTGAACAAAGCACAATGAAAGAATCTTTTGTGTCAAGATGTACTCATAAATGTCTGAAATACAAAGTAGCAATTAAATTCCCAAAGTTGAACCACAATCCTCGGACTGTTTCCTCCCCTTGAACTGTGTCCTTGTGGGCTTTAAATAAGCTTTACAAATCAATTTCAAGATCCTCAAAAGATGGATCTGATAACCTCTTTTCCTACCTCAAATTCGAATTTGTGAGGTGGCTGGAAAATGCAGAAATTTCTGGAAATATGTTGCTCAAAGATTGACCTATATCTCTCAAATCAAAACAGATTTTGGAAAACTGGGAGAGGTTTTTGAAGAGTATCTCGTGCTGGTAAAAAACCTCTCTCACTTTCCAAAAATACCTTTCCATCTTATCAGAATCTGTCTCCAAAGAAAGTGACTAAAACAGGAAAAACCAGATTTCCAAATCTAGTCATATTCCTACATTTTAGGATTTGATCCCTAGAATGTTTCCAATGATGAAATGAAGTGCCACCTGCACCCATGGATGAGATTTGATAATATCTTTGAGTAATAGTCATCATCTGCTCTTAAATACACTCTAGCCAAGTTGAATTTTGACTTTCTGTGCATTCTGGAAAATTTCCGCGCTTTCGGTGGCTAACGGGACCAAAACAGAGCATCCTTAGCTACCGAAAGCTACCACTTTTGGTGGCTAACAGAACCAAAACAGAGCATCCTTAGCTGCCGAAAGTGCAGACTTTCTTTCTGAAGTAGATCATGGGCTGGAGATGATTTCTTTAGCCCTAATAGTTCATGAAATAACCTGTAATATATCTGAGCATATCAACTTTGATCATTTTAGCTTCTCTTACATCATTTTACCAAGTTAAGGTTTTATGCCAAAATGTAACATTCCCAATTGTAATGATCCCAAGCCATTATGCAAGGATCATCACTGTTTTGGTGTCTTTTTAACACTTTTTTCTGGTTGTGGTATTTCGTCAAACAGTTTGTTGATCTATTGATTTACTTGTGTTTACTTG
>ML779055.1:835562-845709 GCA_009831015.1 Picea engelmannii | reverse complement strand
TGTCGAAAGCTCTGGTTTCGGTGGCTAACAACGCCTCAAAAAGTGGCCCTTAGCCACCGAAAGTGAAAACTTGAAGTTTTTTCTAATGAAAGTACAGACTCTTTTTCTTCTCAAAAAGACAAGTCTAAGACTTATCTTAAGCACACTTAACTCAAAAATAATAACATTTTGTCATCAAATGACCTTCCTATCACCAAATAACAAAAATTTGAAAAATTTATTTGAGGAGATAACACCTTCAACCCCCACTTTTTATTCAAACAAGTAGCAATGTTACTGGAGTACCTCACCATTGCGTACAAGTCCTCGGTCACATAAACATAGAAGGGCTTCCCATTCCTCCATTTCCAGTCCCACTAGAACAGACCCAAACCATGCAACCACATTCTAAAAAGACAAATAATATTGAGGTACAATTGTATTTCATCAATGAGTTGATACAAAAAGGAGAATTGGAGCTAGTACATCGCAATACTGAAGACCAAACAACAAATATTTTAAAAAGGCCCTAACAATGGAGAAGTTCTAGCACTTTATAGACAAACTTGGAGTTAAAACAAAATGTCATTTTGAGAGAGATTGTTAGGAAATCCAACATTTTTGTTGCTAGGCCATGTCCTTATCTAAAGTCTAAAGTCTTTGTAAAATGGAGTCTTTTGTCCAAGTTATGAGTTCATAAATTAGAGTGCGTTCAAAAGTGTATTGCATGTTTAAGTGATATTAGTTGGGAGTTACAAAGTGACTGTGGGTGCCCAAGTGGCACATAGGAATGTCATAGACATGTCATACAATAATGAAGTGCAGTCTTAAAAGTAGTATGTGGAATCTTGTATGGTGGTATCTATCTATAATGGACGTACATGTATATAAACACATATACATGAATGAAAAGACATGCAATTTGGAGTGAGTTCTTGTGTGTATGGTGGCTTGGACATTATTTGTGTATTGTTTCCCCTCCCTTTTCTATTCTTCATTATTGTCATTTTCCAGTACCCTAAACACAATGGAAGTCATGATTTCCTCTCAAATATAGAATTATTCACAATACTAATGGATTCTAGCATACTTCCCTTCTTCTCCTAGTCCTCATCACTAGAAATATCACCTAAAAATCCATTAGCTACTCTCATCCTTACTATGTCCTACAATATCCCTAAGTTATCCTCTACAGTTGTCCCACGATGACATGGGCCATATATCCATCTCACACCAACAATCATGAACGGAATTTCTCTCCCAAGATATATGAACAAGTCTCTTTTTAGGTCCCACCATACAATGAGGTCACATAAGATTCAAGTTTGCATCCAAATTATCGAACCTATGTAACCATTGCTAGGCAACACCCCCTCAATCTCCGTTTCTCTTTGTCCAACTAGACACCATAATCATCTGCAAGCCAACCACGTCGTTTCCTCTAAAATCATGACCGCATAGAAATCCATCAATCACTCTCATCTCAATTGTGTCATGCAACATCCCTAAGTCATCCTGTATGACTCTCCCTCAATGACCTAAGCCATATATCCATCTCACATCAACAACAATGAATAGAACCTCTCTCCCACGAAATATGGGTGAGTGTTTGTTTGGATTCCACCATACCATGAGGTTGCATAGGATATAAGTTTGCACCCAGATTTCCCTGACTTGAGCAACCTTTGCAATGATACACCTCCTCGATCTCCATTTCTCCTAGTCCAACAAGCGAGCATACTCATCTTGAAACCATAGTTAACATATATGTGTATGAGTATGTATACAAATACGACAGAGTACAAAAAAATGAATATTTGGAAAAACCAAATACCACTAAAATATGGGAGTATACATCCAAAATATGAGAAATATGGTCAACATAAGGCCGAAATATGGTCGAATATGACTGGATATGGATGAAATAGCACCAATATATGGCTCAACTATGATCAAGTATGGCTGAAATACAATCAACATACATTGATAGTTACTTTTGTATATACAATCAACATATGTTCACAATGTTTTTCATATATATGGCCAATACAATCATATTCATATACAGGCCATATCATGGTATTTCAGATTGAAATACAACAGTATATAGTAAGTATGTTGCAAACCAACCCCATCATTTTCGACTATGACTTACCTTAATTTTTGGTCCAACTTGTCTCCCTCTACACTCAATAGCTTATAAAACAATGCAATAAGTCTCAAATTGAGTCATTAAAACTTCAAAAATCCATTTTCTCAAATTTTTATGCTTATTCCTAGGACCATGCTTTTCCTCAAGATCGAGGTTTCATGCTATTTTCATTGGTAGGGAACGTATAATTCAGTTGCTATGGCAAGTTCCACCACTATAGTGCATTTCCATGGAATTCACATGATTAAATTGGCCTATGAGGCTCTACCAAAAGCAATTTTAACCAATAAAATTTACATAAAAATAATGAGAATGAAAAAACTTAAATTTTGGTACCAATTTCATGGAAAATGATCACAATTTCAACCAAAATTTTAATTGTTCATTTTTATTTTTCTTGATAACTTGTTATTTTTTAAATTATCTATTACTTTTAAATTTATTTATTTTAAACTTGGTGTTTCCTCGTTTCCTAATATTTTGTTGGATCGTGTTTCCATGTCTTCCCCCTTTCAAAAACCAAACCCACTTCCAAATTTTGTGCAACTTAGGCATCATTTTAGTTGATTATGGGAAACTACTTGAACATAGTGTTTGTAGCCAAGTGTTGTAGGGGCTAGTCGACTCTGTTGACTAGACCCGACAGTCGACCAAGTTGGTCGACTGCCTAGTCGAGTATGTAAGTCAGTCAATCACCCAGTCGGGTCGATCGACCAAGGCAGTTAGGAAGTTGCAACTACCTTGTAATTGAATGTACAAGTATAAATATGTGGCTATGTAACACAAAAAGAAGGTTGTTGGATCATAATATAAAGTGCATATTGTTGGTCTCCCTACTACTTTGTGTATTCTTCTATCTTTGTCTATGTGTGTACTTGTATATTAGTGCATTGTGTATATTGCTCTGTGTGAAGGAATACTGGTAACATCTACATACATTCCCTTAGATTACAACATTGGTTCCATTGCCCATGTATTTAAGTCAAACTTTCTGACTACCTTCCATCATTCAACAACACCTGAAATTGAAGTGGAAGGAGTATAAGCTTCACATCTGGACAAAGGTGTTAACATTTTGGACCTATTGCCGTCCTTATACACACTTGCAAACGTGAGCTAAGTCCTACTCACTTAGTGTGTCCTCGGAGGCACGATGCCTAGGTTCAAAGTCCACGCTGTCACTTTGACTTGAACCTCTTCCGTCTAGGCTAACTCCTAGGGAAGCCAAGGGGGGTAGACCCTAGTTACTCGATGAGATTAATAGTTTAATGTTCTAGGAGTTGGTTTTAATTAGTTAGGTGGTCAGGGGGAAACTAGCCTATGATGTTAAGCAGCAAATGCAAGATGCAATTATCTAAGTATGAAAGTCAGACCTTTTCCTAGGGCAACTAAGACTAGTGCCTAAGATTGGGCAAGGGGTCAACTAAGTTAAGGGGATGTTCGTTACAGGATAATTACAAGTTACAAAACTATAATAAGATAGATACAAAAGAATATAAGAGATATACAATCTAAACTAGATTAGATACAAGATACACAAGTAGAAAGCCTAAGATATAGAGATTAGGACTAAGCTAGATACAAAAGATACAAGATATTAACAAGTGCTTAAAATGTGTAGGAAAAGAAGATATTCAAAGGTGAAAGGATGATCAACACATCAAGCCAAGCATGCTCACAACAGATAGAATTCCGTTGGACTGCTTATCAATGGCCAAAGACGCAAAGCACTCAAGACCCAGTCAAGAGAATGCCTCCAGGTGGATGCGCACTTCTTGAAGGATCACACCACAGATACAGGAACAAAATAGATGAAAGCTTGAAAATGTAAAGTATGTTCCAGATGACAAAGATATAACCACTTAGATATTTAATCTACAACACATAAAAGATAACTTGCATATGAATGTAAATATGACATCTGTTGCTTGCAAGTGTGAAAGTGTATTGCAGATGTTGTAGATCGAAAATTAAGTTAAGTGATTAAGTCTGAGATTAATTTTTAGCCCTATCTAGGTGTCAACCCAAAAACTCTCCTCCCCCAGTTACCAAGTGACTGTTGGATGCTCAAGAAGTGAGGCAACGAGGCCTACCCTAGCTTCACAGGTCAGCCCTAAGATCAGAGTACTCCCGGAAAAGACGTCGCGTGTTGTGAGACCGTCCCCGGCCTAGCACCTTCCGTTGTCTTCCTCCAACCCCGTTTTAAATGGCGAAGATGGTGAGTTATGGTGTCCTATTAAGTCTAATTAGTTTATTTTAGATCTATGAGCTAAGTATTGCGATGTATGTTTGAGTGCTTGTAGCTTGCTCAAATAAAGTTGCCAAAGTACTAAAAATTGAAAGATAAGAAGGTTGATGCCTTTAAACAATGAAGTTGCAAAAAAAGTTCTTAAGTTGGAATCATTGCATGTAAATATCAAGAACTGAAATTGCTTTGTGAAACTGAAAACTGTGAAAATGAAGGCTGAAGCCTTTGAACCAATAGATTGCAAGTTAAAATTTTAATTTCCGGAAAGGGCCTTGGGGACCCAAAACCGGAATTAATGATTAAGTTCTTAGATTATGAGATCGCATCTATGAAGTGTAAGAACCGAAAGTAACTTGCGGAATTGTAAAAGATGATTACTTTATGCCTTTATGAAACTAGTGTTAGCATGCTCATGTGTAAGATAAAGATTAGAGAAACTGAAACTTGCATGCAACAGAAAATAAAGATCTAATCTAAGCCACCACGGGCTCTAAGCTAGCATATAGTGTGAGATCTACTCTAGATTATTTTAGCTTTAAGCATGCATGTAGAAATCACTACTAATCTAGCTAAACTAGGCAAGGAAAGACAGAAAAGAAAACTAATCTAAACTTGCAAAGTAAAGACTAAAGGAAAGGAAAGCAAGCCGCTTGGGTACAACTCCTTTGGGCTTGCGTTTACAGTATTTTAGAGAGAAGAGAAAGAAGAGAAATTGTTACCACAATGAGAGGAGTTGTTTGAGGGTGTGTTGTGCATGAAATTGGGCAGCATGCCCTCTTGTCCTGGCGARAATCTGCAAAAATCAGCAAGCTATTGCTTGCTGATTTGAGCTGCAACACACTCAAMAAACGTTGTGAAATTTTTGYTWTTAGGYRGRAATTTCGTRCATAYRWAAACCAKAAAWTTRTAATGATTAARTCGACCAATCTAAGCATGTTATATACWCAAAAYTGAACGTGAAAGAATGAGGAAGAAAGACAGAAAATGCTAGTGAAGTGTAAGCGAAGATGAGGGTAGATTYGTCCTTGAAGCTATCCCAACAACTTCATAGAGGTGATCTGCAAAACTTAAACCAAAAGTGAGATGGAACAACATATAATATCCTGCGTGCATAGACAATACAACATAGTTTCTATTATATAAGCATGCACAAAATATATAGATGGGCAACTACACTATTGTCTCACCTAGCCTAGTAAACTAATTTACTTGAGAAACTATTGACCAAAACACATAAAGATTCAGAATGATACCACCTCACAATAAGTGGCACATCCAGACTAATCTTGAATGCCATAGTTTCCTCTAAAGCAGTTTCTGTATTATTAAATGGGAAGAGGTTGTAGCATCAATGCTGCTACAAGTTCTTCAAGAGCCAAAACCATTGAAGTAATGTGAAAGAAATGAGAGAGAGAGAGGGATGGGGATAATTTGGTAGCATAACAATACTGTGAAGAATAATGAGAAATGAGGGAGTGAGAGGTCTCTTAAATAGCCTTGAGGGACCAAGAGACCCCTCTTGGATCTTTGACAAGTGTCAAACATCCAAGGGGAAAGAACCCAAGCTAAATAAGGCGTGTAGCTTTTAGGGTAGGGGTGAAATTGGCAAGTGAGGAATGAGGATAGGTGAGGTGGCCTCTTAATGAAAGCGTATTGGGTAAGGAGGAAGGCCCACGCTTTCCTTGAAAGCAAACTCTAAATTTTAGTGGATGTTTCCACTTCACTCAAGGAGGAAAGTGTATGTTTCCAAGAGGGAAGCGTGAGTTTGAGAAAGGGAAAGCGTGAGAGTATGGAGTGAGCATGGGTTTGGAATGGGAGAGTGTGTGGGACACACTCCCAATTGGGACGTGGATGAGTGAGGAGAGGCGTATAGGAGGGAGAGGGGACCCACGATCTAAAACAAAGCAAACTCCAATTTAGAATTTGATGTTTCCATGTTTTTAAAGAAAAGGCGTGAGTTCCTAAAGGAATGTGTGAGGTCCCCAAAAAAGAAAGGCGTGAGGGATATGTGAGGGTGGAAGGAGCGTGGAGTCTGGAGTCCACACTCCCCAATGGTACGTGGGAGCTAAAGAGAGGCGCACCTCATGAAGGAGGGGCCTACCACTCAAATTAGTTATGAGGATTAACTCTCACGTGGGTAATGGGGGCGTAAGCTTTAGAGGGGGACATAAAATTAAAAATTAAATAAATGAGTGGGTAAAGGGTTAGGATGGGTTAGGTGGGGACCCTCTCTTTAACTTCACACTTTACTTCACCTTATTTGACTCATTATTACAAAAATGACATTTGCCCATGTCTTGGGTTTGGCAATTAAAATCGTCGTTTTCCGAAAAAACTCCTAAGTGGACAAAAAACCTAGCAAAACTTGTCCGACCGAGTTGAAACTTGGTCCACGGGTTTAGGGGGTCTCATTATCTTTCTTTTGAGTACAAATACCCCTATCAAAAATCCCGAGACCTAAGTTTTACATTAATTACCCAGAATTAATTAATTAATTAATTCCCAACTTTAAAAAAAACCTAGCTAGACTTGACGGAATTCCGCGAAATTTCGCGTGCTATCTTACATGGTCATTTACAACATTCCTAAACACTAGCTACCTAGGAATGACTTCATTAGAGCGTCTTTCACCACTTTGGAGGATTTATTGGGTGGGAGTGAAAAACTCAAGGGAGATTAACTCCGCTGGTTAGGCCACATTAACCTCCTGAGGATAAAAAGCACTCAGTGAAAGGAACTCTCCTAACGAAGAAACCCTAAGGTAACTAACCTAACATGATCCATGTAGACCTATTACATTATAAACCCGCGCAGGGGTGCGGAAATCCTGCTTACAAAACTGTGTGCTGGAGCAAAAAATGCCTTGTAGAACCAACAAGTCTTCGACATGTTTGCATCTGTTGATGCATATCTTCATGCTACATGGAGTTGACCCCCTAGTTGAAGAGGCGGTCAACAGGACCCTCAAGTACACCTTTATACTTGACTAGACACCATATCAGAAGAACCAGCCATCTAGCCAGAGCAGACAGATGAGCAAACACATCCAGCAGTATCAACAGCAAAAGCCCCAAAAATTCAGCAAGCATGTAATGTTCCTAACTTGGCTAGTCTAGGAAACACTGCTAAACTGACAAATCCACTGTCTGATCTGATACTCTGGGGGTTTCTGGATGCATTTGAATTAATGTTTTAACATGCTTGGTGATTTTTGCATGTGTGTTTCATTCAATTAATGTTTAAGCAGAATATACGATGCATATAGAATAAGGAACAAACACCATCTCATTCATATGTATTATGAGGGAAAAAGCAGGAAATACAATGATATGTTGAAAGCAAATGAAAATCGTCAGCTAGATCTCGTGGATCGTCACTGGAATACAAGCAACTAATACAAAATACCCGTGATTAGAAGATGAAGGCAGATCTGCGCATGCACGGATAGATCAACAAAAGATGCAGTTCCGGAAACTCACGGCAACTGCTGCAAACTCTGGAAAACTCGCCCTGGTGGCTATACTTGACAGAATCGCCTGGAAACTATCCCAAACTAAGCGCCTTGGCCTCTAGGTTGCTTCTGATGACTGACGGACTGAAGATCAGACCCCAAAAGCTCCAAATGTCATCCCCTGGGGGGTTGAGCACCTCTTGGGCTCTATGAGTGCGCCCTAGTGATTCCACCAACGGAATCTGCTGCTATATATCTCGAAATGTGTGCCCTGGCCAATGTTGTACTGGGTCGGAAGGCTTTCCTTGGATCTGATCCAGAACTCCCTCTGGAACCTCAAATGTCCCTCCTCAAGAGTTGCACACTTTCTGGTTGTTTGTTGCGCACCGAGAGATTCCACCATCAGAATCTGATGACTGGTGGATCAAAAAATGCGCCCTGGCTAGTCCTCAACTGGGTTGGGAGGAATCTGCAGAATAATCTCTAGTCTCGTGCAGCTACACAAAAACCCTCTCTAACCCTTGCGCCCTCACTGGATGAGTTGTGTGATCACTGCAAACTGAATACTCCTGAATAGCATGGAGAAATACCTGGATGGTATCTCCGATAGGCTAGGGTGTGTCTCTCGACACCGAAACCGATCAAGGTGGTGGTTTCCTCCAGAAATCCACAAAACAACAGAAGGTCGATTCTCCTCCTCCTCTGGAAATTCTCTCAACATCAAATCATAACATAACATAATGAGATAATATGAGCCCCTATCTCTCTTTTATACCCCTTTTCACCTTTTTCCCTTCAAGTGACTTTTAATTCAACTTTAATATTTTCTCATAAAATCACTTTATTAATTTAATTAACCTTTTTCCTCCAAAAAGTGATTAATTTGCCTTTATGATTTATCCGGCCACTAAAAGTCACTTTTCATCATCCCATCTTGTAGATATTTTCGCCCTGGTTCCAACGAGCTATTACACTAAGGTATTTCTCCAAGAAACGAGCTCCAAATAGTACCTTTAGTGTAATTAATTAAAATATGCCCATTAATAACTTCGTTTTACGAAAATCATCGAAATGCAACGAACCAAGAACAAGTAGTGCGGAAATGATCCTGATGATGAATAATGGTAAATAAACTAAGCTAGGCCCGATAAAACTCATCCAAACCCTCCGAGCTCACTAATGACATAGTCTCATCCCTCTGACTTGGCTGACTCAAGCCTCCTAAAGTGACTCTAACTGCATAATAAGGGAATCCAAAAATGGGGACATGACAAAGCAGCCACAGAAGATCCAACAAAGTGATTGATCCAATTAATTCTCTGTCTTATTCAAAAACTTTGTAATCTCATTCTCTGAAAATTTTGTAAACGTAATAGTCACAATCTCCCTATTTCTCGAGATTAGCAAGGATATGAGGTGGGGGGTGATGTTGTAGGGGCTAGTCGACTCTCTCGACTAGACACAATAGTTGACCAAGTCGGACATATAAGTCGGTCAACTGCCTAGTCGAGTATGTAAGTTGATCGATCACCTAGTCAGGTCGACCGACCGAGGCAGTTAAGAAGTTGCAACTGCCTTGTAACTGAATGTACAAGTATAAATATGTGGCTATGTAACAGAGAAAGAAGGTTTTTGTATCATAATATAAACTTTAAAGTGCATATTGTTGGTCTCCCTACTACTTTGTGTATTCTTCTATCTCTATCTATGTGTGTGCTTGTATATTAGAGCATTGTGTATATTGCTCTGTGTGAAGGACTATTGGTAACATCTACATACATTCCCCTAGATTACAACACCAAGGAACAAAGACTAATTATGATAAGATTAAACTTACCTTGAAGATGAAAGCAATAGTAAACTCGAATGGTAAGAAGTTATTTCAAGGGCATATAGAGTGTTAAAGAAGGTTTATTAAGAATTTTTTTCTAAAATAGCTCATCCACTAGAAGATTTGACATGTGAAAGAGTACCTTTCCAATGGGGTATTGAACAACAAAGAGCTTTTGGTGAGACTCGTCTTGTCCACTGAAGGAAATGCACAACACCTCACAATGCACCAAAGAGTTGGATATTGGTAATTGTAATCATAAAGCACCACTAGAAAATAGATGTGCTATATGGACCCAACATTATTCAACAACATGGACCATCCATCCTATAAGAGACTTGAAGAGAATGGGACTAACTACCTTCCATCCACAGTTGGGAGGAGTTTATAGGTCCTTGATGGAATTATGCTATGTCCAATAGATCATAGTTTTCTAGATCATGCATGTTGTTCAAGCATATATAGTGTTAAATTTACATGCAGCAG
>ML779055.1:773334-791813 GCA_009831015.1 Picea engelmannii | reverse complement strand
CGCCATCTCCTGTAGGGTTTTACACCAACGAGACCCCTATAACTTCTTTACTAAATGAAAGAAAAAAGAATCTATAAGCATTGTTGCCTACCTTCTCCAATACTTTAAAGGGTCTATATCCCAGGGATTTTATTTTCTTTCATGGTCCTTGTAGCCTTTCCTTGTTGAGGTTCAACCAAACTTAGTCTCATACTTTTAATTTATTTTCAACCTCTTGTTGATCATGTCTTTCCTTGTACTTTTCCTAAGATTACTTCAACTTATGTTGAACATGTAGGTGTCTCTGCATGATCATATCTATGAAAATTTTACCTTCAATGCATCACTAGAGGTTGATGCCCTTGCTTCATGTTGTCCATATACAATATTTAATGGTGATGCCGGAAAATATCCAAAACAAATTCAAAGGGGACTTACTAGTGGAAGTGTGGACAACTTGGTTATAGGAATGTTGTATGTAAATCAAATTTTCATTATATGTCCTTGTACACTTCTTATTGTGTAGCCTCTTAGAAGTTGAACCAAAGCCATATCACCACCTTTGTCTTCCCATTAGTATGTGGGTGGAGAATGGTAGATCACTTCTATTTAGTATCTAACTTCTTCATGATGAAATCCAAAATGTATTGAGGAATATAGTATTTTATACGAAATTATGTTCCTTGATGGCCCAAAGTGCACTTAGACCCTTTTAAAGAACAAGGTTGAAACTTCTTGTCCTTTAATGGTCTCCTTACAAGCCATCATAATGCACATCTTACTAAACATATCTACTATCACATACTTCCCATAAGCTTGATCGTACAATACAATATACAACCTTTAATAAACCTAGCTACTTTGTTTTGCATCTTGGGACAATAAAAATACCTATGCAAGTTTTACATGGACTTTCCAACATTGAAATACACATCAACCTTAGATGTATGAGCCTCCCTTATCAATTATACTCTATTTCTTTGGTCACAAAGCTTCCCCATCTTGTGGAGTAATCCATCCTAAAGATGGTAATCACTTTGTTGTTTATGTCTACTTGTTCTCGTTGGCCCTACTACTACTAATGCACCCCCTTGAAGTCCTCATTTATTGCATATTCATCTTTTTATGCTTCATGGGTGAATAACTCCATGTGCATAATGGTTCTAAAAGATGTTATTTTTAGTGGTGGCAATCTTGATAACATATCATATTTCAACTTGTTGGTAGTGCCCTTCATATATTTAATTACTAGATGAAATTATCATAGAAATATCATGCAATTAAAGGTCTTGCTTGTTGGAGAATACTACGAGTATGCAAGTATTGCATAGACTAGTGTTTAGTATTGATAATGGTCTCCTTACCCAATAAATAATGATTGAACTTCTTCACTACATGCACCAAGGTATAGAGTTCATTGTAATATGTAAGGTAGTTCAATATTGTTCAATGGAATAACTTTGAAACACTACACATACAACATACCCACTAGCTAGCATAAGTTTCCACTTCAAATGACTTCTATAAGTTAGGTATTCTTGAGACCGACACTTGACTAATCTTCCACTTCAATTCTTCAACTTTTCTTTCTTCTGATAATTCTTTCCCTACTGGAAACTCTTACCACTGGTTGTGCATGAAGTGGTGTTGCCATAGTTGAAAATAATGATATGAACTTTCATAGATATTTGACAACTCCCACAAAGCTCCTAATTTATGTGACATTAGCAGGAGTGGGATCTTTAAGGATGGTATCCATCTCTGCATGATCAATCTTCAACTCACTTCCACCATTCACATTCTCCAAGTATGCCAGGGGCTACTTAGAAAATTCACACTTCTATATGTTTGTTATCAACTAATGTTTCCTTGGTGTCTTGAACACATACTTCAGATGTGCCACATGCTCCTCCCAAGTAGAACAAAATATCAAAATGCCATCCAAATATACTATAATAAATAAATCTATGAATGGGTGCAACACATCATTCATTAAACATCCAAAAATAGTCAGTGCATTACTCAAATCAAAACGTTAACCATTCATATAGAGCATGCTTTGTCTTGAAGGAAATATTCCAGGTGTCTTCTTCTTTGATATGAACTTGATGATGTCCAGATTTCAAATCCAACTAAGTGAAGTATCTTTCATAATACAATTCATCAATCCAGGGCAAAGGGTACACATTCTTGAGATGGATATTGTTTAGAGCTCTCTAGTCAATGCACATTCTCCAAGTCATGTCCTTTTTTGGTACTAAAATGACATGGGAACCACATGGTGATGTACTTGGTCTTGTGACTCCTTGCCCCAACAACTCATGTATATTCTTCTTTACTTCATTTGACTCTAATATGGATTCTTTGTATAGTCATGTGTTTAGTAAAGGAGAATCTAACAGTAATTGTATCTTATGCTCCATATCCTTCTTGGTTGGCATACATTTTGGAACCTATAACATTTATCTATATGCATGTGGAAGCTATTCTAGTTGATTCTTTTATTATTTCATGCATCCCTCCAAGGATGTCTTCACAATTGTTCATTGGGTGCCTTTTTGGTTATCTCACAAGAAGAGAAGTACAACTTCTTTCTTGAGCTAATCAATCTCTTAGATTAATGACAACTCATCGGGGATATCTTAGACTTCTCTTATGTGCAATAATGATGAACACTTTACCATCCTTGACCATGACATAGCTATGTTCCCTTCTCATGAAGACGACATCCCTCATATACATATAGGGAGCACCAAACACTACATCACATACACCAAGAGGTGCAATATCGTATTCTTTTTAATTAATAAAAAATGCATTGATAACAAATCTAAGCATACATTACTTGCTAACTCTTAACTCTACACCCTTATTCACCCATCCCCAAAGGTATGGATAAGGGTGACCATGCATATCTAGACTAATTTTACTTACCTAGTTGTTGACGATTAAAATCGCCACGAGGATTTCGCCTGCAAAGTATTGCTAAAGCCTATTAACTATAAACTAATAATATATATATATATATATATATATATATATATATATAATACTAGTAGGTGGGACCCCCTTGTAGGTTGGAGGATGGAGGATCAGATATGGGTCTTATTTGATGTTTTACTACTGTTCGACACTACTTACAGGATCGAGAATGATTGATGATCGATGTTGGTCCTATTCACGACAGGTGGATGAGGGATAATACATGTTTGTTCTCTTGCTCTAGACTCGAATGCCATGATGGCTTATGATATATGTTGTTACCCTTGCTATTTAGTTTTGGATTTATTACTTGTGACACCTGCAAAAGATACATGTTAGTGACAACAAATAAAGAGCAATTAAAAAGGAATAAAGCAATATAAACAAAAAAATGCAAAAGGAAGGAATTGGTCTATACTAACATGTTACACTATATGCATTAAAGTGATCGTTGTAAATCCTAGCTAACAAATAATAGCTATGCGATTTATTGAGTTCCATGGAAATATAGTTGTTATACATTACTTATAGTTGGAAATGGTAATATATGATGTGGGTGGCGTTCTTGGCAATTAAGGGATGTTGGTTTCAATGCATGGTTCAATTGGATGAATTAACGGATTAGTGGCTGGCACGTACTAAGGAATTGAATGAGTTTGAGCGTGGAGGTGACGTGCATTTACTGCACGTCACTCCTACTCCTTCCATTGGCCGCCACCCTAGTCGGGCTATTGTTCAACTAGGTTTTACTGTGGTTAGATTCTGACTTTCAAGTAGGGGAAGAACCGCTCAACCAAGCTTGCATTTTAAGGTGCTTTTGGTTATAGGTATGTCTTTTTGCCATCCATGAATCTGCTTTGGTTATGCAATATTTTTTGGCTCGGATGTATGGCTATGTGCTTTCCTTAAGACTAGCAACTGTGTGAATTTGTGATATTTTTCTGGAATGGATGGTTGGTGTGGTTTTCACTGCAGTAATGTTTGAAGTCACAGTTTATTGGTCTTTCTGGGTGTTAGCAGCCATGAAGGCTCTCTGTCATCCTTACTGGTTTAAGTTGGAGGGTTTCATCTGGTCCATGTTGGCTGGCTTCCTCCATGCATTCTTATCACCTTACCCAGTCGTTTTCTTTTATGGGGTTTACAGGGTTTGGAAGCATCTTGTGTTACTACGCATTGTTCACTTGGGTATTGGGTTGTTCATGCTACTAATGGTCACCCAGTGGGTTATATTGCTTCTTCTCGGTTGTGTTTCATCACAACGTTGTTAGTTGGTTGGCTGGGAGAGCCACGAGGGTTATACCCTGCCTGTGCTAAGTATCGTTACAAGGCCAAAATGGAGCCCTGCTCCTTTGTTCATAGCCTTTCCTGTCACGATAATTGTCACCTTGTCCATGAAATCAATTATGGTATACCATGTGTGTGCACCATTGGTCTTGTAGGTTTTCACCAAGGAGAGGATTCAACTCTAGTCTCCCTGTGTTGGTCCATAGAGAAAACCCTTATTTTCTCAAGCCCGAGTGTTGATAAAGGGGACCGTTATGGCCTGTCAGTTATATTGTTGGTTGTTATGGATTGGTGGTGTATTGTCGACCAAGTTGATTATTGGCTTGCCTCGTTGATTATGTGACAATGGTGTTGGTTTTGGTATCTAGTTATTGCATTTATTATTATAATTGAATGAATAAGCTCATCATGGTTAATTGGATGATTGTTAAATCGAATACACAGTCGTTGTCCTTGTGATCATTGAATTGATAACCCAAAACTGTTTTTAATTGATTAAGTCACATCATTGCTTCGTGCATGATGCGTGGGTATGTGTGGCATTCCTACAACATGATAGGTTGAGTGGTTGATTATTATGACTATGTGTTTTAAATTGCCATGGAAGTATTGCAATTAGGGTGATTATGGTATTGCCATTCACTGTGTATGCTAAGGATATTATTGGTTGTGCCCTCAGAGATGGTCACGGGGTTTTGAAACAAAATGGTTTTGTTGCAATTTGATTAATTTATGGGATGAGATAAGGTTTATTGTTGCTACCTCGATATATTTATTGATAGCCCAGCGTTATGGTCGTTTAGATTTAGAGTGATGGAACCCGTACAAAAATGGTCTGCATTTTTCCGAATGGTCTGTGTATTCCAAGCATAATATGAGTTGAAAAGGTGGTCGTTGTCTGTGTGTTTAAATGGCAAGTCAGGGTCCTTGCAATTAAAATATTGGTGGTTGTTTATTGATTGTCCACTGTGTATAATCGATGGATACCATGCATTATATCAGAGATCAACACCGTTTCTATGTCAGTGTGGTCTCATTAAAACTTAATTGTAAAGTGGAATTGAAGATTAATCGGGCATGATTTTTTGAGTCTGTTTTTGATGATTGAAGTAATGCATGGATAGTAATTGAGGTTCTGATGAAACAAAATGGAACAAATGATTGTGTGTTTATTTAGAAATTGTTTTAAATGTTAATTGGGACATTTGGGAAGAAACATAACTCTTACGGGTTGTTGTAGAAGGCATATTCTCTTGTCTGATGACACTATGTTAATGATCTAATTGTCAACAGGGAGCAAGTAATACACAAAATTAATTGAATTATACACAATGATTGTTAAATTGAGCACAATGATTATTTGATATAGAATGATTTTATGAATTACTTAATTAACTTTATGAACAATACTCGCTCTCTTTCCCTACCATTATTTCTCTTTCGCTAATTACACCCCCTCGCCTACCCACATCCATTTTTCATTCCCTGTTCTTAAAATTTAATTACAATTAAGAGAATTCTATATTGAAACAATTTGAAATCACAACTTCTTGATTGGGACACAGTTTTATGATTCTTGGCTTTACATTACAGTTGATTGTTTGTTGTTTTTTAGCAGTAACCATGATTCTTTTCCCCCTCATTTTATCGTTTTTCGCTCAATACAAACCCCTCGCATATCCCAGAACCTTTGTTCACCCCCTGCTCATCGACAACAGTTAAAACAATTTATATGGATTGGATTGCATGAGTCTGATATGTTGCTGAGCCAAAATCTATTTTATATTTTTAAAGAGTTGTCATGTATGGTTCTTAAAGGAACTATTTTCTAATCAATTATGCATACAGGAATGAGCTATTCAAATAAAAGGCTGAAAACCAAGGCCTATTATGCCCTTGTCAAAGAGAAAGTCGCTACTGCCCCTTCCACATCTTCAAATAATTATGATAAATCTGTGTCCTCCCACATGCATTGGAAGGGCGATTGCTCTCATATGATCAACGAGATGAGGCTTAAAGATTCCACACAGCCTAAGTCAGGTTCATAAGGACTAAAATATGAAAGCATCAACAAGGGAAATATTGCCTCACAAACTGAAATATATGGATTTAATTTTTTTTTTATTGTTGATAATAGTTGACTTCAAATTTTCGTATAGCATGCTTTTGGATATGTTGGTAATATATTTTGGAAATAATTGCAAATATTATCGAGATAAATTGTCAAATATGAATTTGATGATGGGAGTCACAAGGAGGGGTGTTTTGTTTAATTGACTAGTTATGTTATGATTGTTGAGAACTAAAGGGAGTCACAAGGGGTCCCACCTACTAGTTATTATTTATTTAAAACCCTTATTATGATTTATTACTCTTTCCCCCTTAACTAAAAGTTGGTTGAGTTTTTAATTAACTTAACTAATGATGTATTTCAACTACTTCAACCAATTCTAAATTGTTTAAAGGAAAAGGAAGGGGAGGAACAAGAGGAGGATAGAAGGAGAAGCATACTAAGGTTTTCTCTTTGAGTTTATGCTGAGATAGTTTTGTTTTCATTCATTCCTTAATTTATCACAAGCCTAATCCTTTTTTATGATAGCAGGGTCTTATTGTAGACAACAAGATTCAGGGTTGAATTACATCATTCAGACACTTGTTTTTCAGAGGTGTTGATCTATCTTTGATAGTCTGTGTAGACTTGTCTTTTTTGTGAATTAGTTTTCAAGACTGACAAAGGCTATTGTGCAGAGTCGAGTGGGAAACAATCTGTGGCAAGATGATCCAGCTTTTAGAGTTTTGTTTTTTATTTTCTGTCAGAGGTCCTTTTGTATATTCCATCGGGGATGTCTAAGTTTGACTTTGGTCCGAAATTTCTGCATGAAATTTTGTAAAAGGAATGACTCTTTGGTGAATTGGAATGAAATAAAGGATTGCTTTGTGTCTCATATGTCTTTATTATCTTCTTGGTGTCTTTACTTCTGTCTCCACATTTATTTCAACAACTATTATATTCAGAAAATCATATAAAAAGTGAATTTCCAGCAAGCTTTTTACTTATAAAAGACTAGCCTAAGCACTTGTAATCAATACTTGTGAGTTAGGATGTTATTTTTGTTGGCTATAAACATAGGGTGATATTCCTGTCTATTTTGCTTTAGCAAAGCAGAATCTGAAAATGCTTGAGTAAGATCATTTCATATCTTTTCCTCAACACTAGTCATCTAGCAATAAGGTTGGCATGTGAAAGAGAATTGAACAAAGCATCCACCTTGTTCTTCTTGACATGAATCTTGATATATAGTAACTTCAATATGATATCGTTCTCATATTTTTGATGGAGGMTCCCAAGGTTCACCTCCTTCTCCATGGTTGTGCAAACTATTTTCTCATCCACATCTAAGCTACTATGTATCSTTTATTGCCTCCACCAAAAGACTATTCTTTGTGGACTACTCCTACGCAATATTCTTGAGATTCAATGTTGGATGTAATTCCCAACATTTTTATTTAGTCTGACCATCAATGTTACAATGGTCACAGTGGTTGTGTAKGGTCCTTATGCATATGTGCGATGGTGACAATATTCGTATTTTCTCCTCTCCCTTCATCTTCTCACCCTTATTGGAAACTCCATGTTCATCGACACTACTATTTTTAGGGTCCATTTTTTACATGAAATCAACATTACAATGTCAGAACATTATTTCAATGGACATCAAAGGAACATTAAACCACAATCATTGGTTTTTTGGTGTTCATGCCATTGGTGGAATGTTGATTAAGCAATACAGTCCACACTCTTTTCTTAATTAATGGGATTAAAAGGTTGATCAATTGATTTCATATCGACATGGTTTTGATGTTCATAACATTCCTTAATGAACATTACACTAAAACCATATAATTGTTTTATCTATTTATTTATCTACGCGTTGATTAACCACTGTTACAACCAAATACACATTGACATGTTTTGATGTCCACCTTCCGCATGACACAATCCATGTCGACGCGTGATAACGTTTCACTTTCCATGTGGTACAATCCATGTTGACACATGTTGATGTGGAAGGTGTCATATCGACACCTCTAAACTCACAATGTGTTTCCAATTAATCAACATCATGCAACATATAAGTTACAATATCATTGTGAAATTAATGTTTTTTTTTTGTTAGCTAAATATCCCTGACTTGTGGGATTGTCTTGTGGCTGAGATGCCACAACCCAGGGGCATCTAAGCCGTCAAAATCACCCAGGGATCTCACCCGACCTGGACCGCACCAACCCTTAACATGGTTGGATTTGAGGTGTCCTCGAGGTTTTGAATCGATGACTTCACTTACAGAGTGCCTTAACAATGCACCCCCTCACCGACTACTCTCCATCACGAGGACAATGTGAAATTAATGTTATAAGTGGTGACTTATCATCATTTCATCGACATCTATATAGGGATAACATGATTAATCAATGTGTCTATTTTTTTGGCAAAAACAAAATAATGACCTGTGTGTGTTGTTGCATCTAGTTCAAATCAAATGTCAAAGTGATGTTATATGTCAAGTGATCAAATTATTTATGGCCTCACATTCGTGAGTGTCATGAGTTGTTGAAGTTTGATGCTCACAAATTATATAATTATTTATTTTATACTTGATTATTATTTTTGGGTTACTTATTTTGATCTCAAGTTAAAGGATTTGATTACATTTTTTTCTACTCTCACTAGGGTTTATGATTCTACTTACTAATTTTATGATGTTTTTGTTAACTAGACTTATCATTTAATATCCTCGGTGTCTAGTTTTATTGGTCTATTAATTTACCATATAAATTAGATTTTGACGAGTTCTATAACATTTAAAAAAAAATCTTTGACTTGTATTTTCAGCTAACCTTTGTAACTAGTTTCTATGGATTTTAGAGGATTTTGATGGTTACAAACTCCATCTAATTCTAATTTATAGACTCTATAACTCACACTTTCAAATCTTGAGCTTACTTGGTTCTTGAATGATTAGGTGAATCGACATACTATTGAACTCTGATGTATATTTTTTTTTATAGTCCGACCCTAATGTGACATCATTGCCATTACATATATTAGTATTCATAGTAAATGACATGTTGGAAATTGCAAGGAGGTTTTCTTGAAATAAACCATGTTGAATTTTGGAAATGTCCCAATGTTTCAAGTGGACACCCCACCCATGATTAGGGGATCCAAATAAGGCTTTTGTGAGATAGAAAAGAGTGAGCCCTTAAACCAAAGGTATAAGATACAAATGATCTATCCATTAATAATTAGTCATAAAAAAATCCCAAACAACTAAATCATTTGTATCTTATATATTCAGTTTAAGGGCTCACTCTTTTGTATCTCACAAAGCCTTATTTCGATCCCTTGATGATGGGTGAAGTGTCTACTTGAAATATTGGGATGTTTCTAAAATTTAACATAGTTTATTTCAAGAAAAATATATCTACAATTGTGACTAACTTTGAATACCTTTGTGCTCGAATGTTGGAAATTCTTTCAAAGAATTTCCTTGAATTTGAACCAATGAAAAATGAGTTCCTCATAATATTGGTGTATGTAAGATTCCCACTAGAAAAGTTTTTGAGGGAAAATTTCAAGGTTTCAAATTACATCATATCACTGAGGAAATGATTGAGATGCAATATGCCTCTAATTACTACAATCAAAACTCTAAAGTTTTAACTTCTTTATTTTCTTTAAAAATGGAGATGATGAGGTTGACACATACTTGAAATGGGATTTGACCACCAAAAAGAGAATAAGGACCACTAGACCTTGTGATGTCCATGGGGCTACATTATTCGATTTAAAATATGTTGAGAAAACTACAGATATAATTTTTCATGATGCTTCTTGAGGAATTCCTTGATCCCATATTGCATAGAATCAAGTGTGTTAGTCTTTTTTCTTAGGAATAGAATTGGAACTATGAGCCACCTAATATATAATAAGGTAATATGTTGGAGTTGTAGATTGAACTTAATGTTTCTTACAAGGTAATCTAGTCATGATGTGCATATTTTAGTATCAATGCCAGTTCATGTGCTCCAACACCAACACATTCACATTGGGATTTAATTTTCTAGTATATCAATAATTGATGATCACCTCAATGTAATCATTCTTTCACACTCTAATACCAATTGATCCCCACCAATGACCAAGATAGTTTGACACGGGGATAAATAAGAAATCTCGTGGAAATGTAAGGCTACAAGGAATGTGTGAAGTTGTAGAGGAGACAATACAATGATAAACACATGAAATCACACAAACCACCAACATACTTGTTATCTTATTCTACCATTATACAATCATACTCTTCAATGAAATAAGAAGTACATATAAATTACAATAGACAATGATAACACCAAAGTGGAGATACTTTGTTTGCTAAAGTCCAACTATTGACTATGGGGTTGGTGTTCATACACAATGTCCAACCAAGATAATTTAGCTTAAGAAATCATATGTAAGTTGAATAACTAGCTAGAGCCTCAATGGAATTAAGGAGAAACATAGTAAATAATGAATATTAACTAAACAAAATTGTACAATTACAACATGCATTTCTATACAAAAAGTTATCTACTTTTATTTTATATATTTTACTACTATGTGACTATTAACTAAATGTAGAATAACTAAAACCTAGTTGTCCCAATAAATATACATTCTATAATAGAACCTTTATCTTTTAAGATGCATTATGTAATATATCATTTTGTCTAAATCAAAATTATCTTAGTGAGAAGATAACATGGTGTGTTTGTGTCTATGCAGAGACAAAGTCTCTATGTGATCTTAGGTCTGATTATGAGTCTATATCTGACAAAAGAGGAGACTAGACTGGAAACAAATGGATTTGGATCAACCTTTGGAGAAAACAAACCTGAAGGGAATGGAGGAGGTAGATTGATTGTTAAACATGGAGATCAATGCAGTCTTTCAATAATTATGGGGATTCTATTGTAGGTACATATTAATGTTGTTTTTTGGACTAAGGTGAGTTATGAAGAGTGATTCATATGGTCAAGTGAGGGAATCATCCTTAGGGAACCATAAATGTATGGACTATGCCCTCCCTGTCTCAAGGCACAAACCCTTATCAATTTTTGCTAGGGTATCCCATTTGTTGTGTGATCCTTTTGGAATCAAGTCCCTCATCTAGTCAACAAGTGCCATGCCTCTTACAACATATTGTGCCCTTACTTATCTATGCCATTGGCCATCTCCTATTCAACACACAAGGGAAACCAATTGTTTTTTTGAGTTCTACAAGCCAATTTTGTAGTTTCTATCTTCACTAAGATTTATTCTTCTTCTCTACGACTTCTATACCTGTATAGTGACCCTCCACCCAATGGCCAAATTTTATCCAAGAATTGATAACGTTTTTTAATTATTTATTTAATAAGAGTAATAAATCAAAACAAGTACTCCGATTTTTCGACTTTCCCATACACAAGGATTCCCACAAGTGACACATATACAAGTCATATTACTTAGTGAGGATACATCATCATGCATGAATCAAACACTAGATCCAACAATCAGATTCATTTGTAAGAGTCACATGTCAATTTCACACAAGAATTATGAGTTGAAATATCATCCATAATGAGTGATTCCATTCATAGATTTTTGAGTCATACATTACTTTGAACATTTGGAAAACAAACCTTGAACATCAACTATTTGGGTGACAAATTTTGTCAAACACTGAGCATGCAACTATTCGGGTGACAAATTTTGTCAAACACTGAGCATGCAACCACCTACAACACTTGCTTATTGAACCTTTCATCATACCTATAAACTATCAAGTAAAAGGAGACTAGAAACTAGTTTATACCTAGAGATCTAAATAACTAGTAATCCTCCATAGCACCATATGCTACCAAGCCTATGTTTCCATTTGAATCACCATAGAAATAAAGTTTAATGAAGCCCTCTAGGGGTGTAGAACAAAGGTATGAATTGGAGGGTCGAGCTACTTGTTGATTGGGAAGGAAGAGGACCCAAGCCTTTAAATTGTAGATTCCATTTCACTAGCTTGCCAATCTGCCTTCGACCATGTCATGGTGCCTAGGATCTCTGCTATATGTATATTTTAATTTTGAGTCATGCTAGCTCAACATTTTGTGAGGAGTCCTTGAAAATTCTTCAGTTACGTGTTGATGGGAGGAACAACAAAATCATCACACAAACATTTTCAAATTTCACTATGCTAGATGAGATAGACGAGATTATCACCCTGGTTTTATAACCTATCAAATATCTCAATCGGACCTTAAGAAATAGATTCTTGGATTTAATGTTATTATAAAAATATTCAAACTTTGTATCTTTTTTGTGAAATAAATCAAAAATAGAAAATGTACTTGCAAATGAATTTATAAAATATTTGAATAAGTAAATGCAAGATAGCATAAATTTGAAAATCAACATACAACAAATCTCATAAATTAGAAGAAATCAACAAATGATTTTTTTAATCTCAATCTGAGTTACAACTGAGTTTATCTTTTCAAACCCCTGTAAGGGTTTGGATCAGAATTAAACTTAGAAGTCTAAGATGTTATTTGTCTCATACATAGACAACTGGTGTCCAAAACGAAGAAGACTAGAACTGAAAATTGAACTGGATCAATCCAAGCTACAAGTGTATCATTGTCTTGACTTTGCAAAACTAACATTAATCAACACTGAAATAAATTCAAAACTCTCAATTAAGACTAAACATACTTTCAAGAAGAATGAATTACCTTTAGAGCATGTCAATATTCAATGCTTCCTAGTCCTTTCTTCGCCACCTTAAGAATAACCCCGCTATCAAAAAAATAACTTAGCTCTAAATAAACTCAGAATGGAATGAATGAACATATATTCTCACTTAAGGCAAGATAAAACTTTGTCAGAAGTATTACTTCTCTATTTTCTCATGTCTTCATTTGTCTTGCTCTCCTCCTTTTATGTCTTCAAAAAATAGTTTGAGTAGTTCAATTACCTTTTTGTTTTAAAAGCTAAATAACTTTAGTTAGGAAAGGAGAAATTTTATTTATAATACGGGTAAATAAATAATAAACAGTAGGTGGGGTCCCACTAGGTCCTCGTTCTTTTATTTCCAACATTTCCATTGTAACTACAAAATATGATTAAATTTCATGAATATATCAACATCATAAAATATACCAAAAAGTAATCGATATAAACATGTCATATTAACAAACACTTGTACCTCCCAAAAATATCAAAATGGCATGATATTAAAAGTTTTAAAAAAGATATTGATAATAACTTTATAGGGGAGATCATGTGTTTGAGTTGGGATTGTAGAAACCCTATCTACAGGTCGTGTTGGGGTTTCCACACATATGCCTTGCGACTCAACCCTTCCCTTCGCTAAAGTTTGTCCGTCACTGGTTCATTTTGTCAGGTGCCCGGATTCAAGTTGTTTCCTTCCTTAGACGCGATGGAAAGGAAAGAGGATTACCTAGATGTTTTTGGATATCTCATGGATTATGACAGAGACTTCTCGGATGGGAATCTGATTTGGTGTGTTCCAACTGGACAATTTCCCGTGCTTGTCACAGGTCTTCTACCTATTATTCTCATCATGGAGGAGGTTTAGGGGATAGTAACAATCTCCAATCCAATCACTCAGGCTCGTGAGTTTTACAGTGGGGCCTTTCTTCTTCCTCAGTTTCATACTTCATGTGGCTCGACCCTAGCTTTGGACTCCAAGGAAGCTCCCTCATAATGTTTTTCACCCTTCCCTCTAGGGAACACTTTAGATCTGCTGCTTTTGGAGGTGAGGGATTGTGTGATGAGGTCAGACATAAGTTTTCTACTACAATAACCATTTGAGGGTCTCTTTCCTATCAACCCTCCTTTCTCTGATTGGTCACAGTCCTCGGGAATGTTTGGTAGCAATTGCGTCGAGCCAAACTTCCCTTGTCTGGAATGGTCCTCCCTCCTGGTGAACTTTGATCTCTCTCAGGCATGACTCTCAGTAGTATTAGAGTTGGGCAAGTCTTCTTCTCTTGAGCCAAAAAATTTCCTTGCTTCATACCCCCATCCATCTTTCCTGGCCTCTAGTGAGGAGGGTTCGATCCGAGGGTCCTATTTTCCCACAGGGAGGCAGGAGGACTCCTGTAGAAAGCAACTTTAGGGGGTCTTAAGGGACCAACCAGTGGTAAAAAAGTAGAAAACACAAGCAAGTATAAAACTAGTCGATCAACCTCACAAATTGGCACTTGGGGATGACATTATGCTTCCTGAGGTTTCGAACATGGCGGAAATGGAAGTGGTGGGTAGGGAAAATGGTCGTCACCTGGGAATTTCTCTGTTGAGGGACTGGGTAAAAGAGTATTAGATGGGCTTGTTGACCATTGTACCCTTGGTCCACTTATTATCCAAAGGATGGTTCATGTTAACATTCCAGTGTGCTGCAGATGCGACCAAGGTGATGAAAGCCCCATGGTGCATAGACTCGATGCCGCTACTATTAAAGAGATGGACATGGTTCTTCGATTCAAGCTGTGAAAGAATTGACAAACTCCCAATATGGGTTCGCTTTCTAGGTCTGCCACTTGAACTTTGGACGACGAAGGGTTTCAAATGTATAGGAAATGTTTTTTGCAACTATATGGATGTCAACATGTCCTTCATTTCCTCTGGAAGAATGTCTATGGCCCATATTCTAGTCTCACTAAACGTTAGAAAGGGGCTCTCAGGGGAAATTGAACTGTCATGGGGGAATATAGTTTTTATGCAAAAGATGGATTATGAGGGCATCCCTTTCTAATGCCACAAATGTCATAAGCACGATCATCGGGTTTCCGAGTGTCCTCTTCCCATGAAATAGAAGAGAAAATTTGCTCTAGAGGCAAGGAACAAGAAGAGAGGGGCTTTGCAGCTAGGGGAGGATTTCTCCACTTTTTCTTCAAACCAAGAAAGATGAACGCCCGATGTCCGTGGAGCTATGGCTCAGGGTCCTAGGGTGGTTTTGCAACATGAGGAAGTGGTCTCCTCCATAGAATTTGGCACAAATTCAAGCTCAAAGATAATTTCCCCAACCTCTTTCGCAACAGTCGAGAGCCTTCTTTAGAAAGGAATTGCGACACATTTGGGTATGCCCCCTTATTCCCCTCCTCCTTTAAATTTGTTATTTCAGTCTTCATCTTTTTTGGGAAAAAACTGGGTTGGCTCTCTGAAGAATTTCCCTTTCTCCCCAGAGTCTTCCACTTACTATTCTTCCCTTGCATTTGAACCACCCCTGACACAACTAACCTTCATCTAGGCCCCTATCCCTACACCTTCCCTCCCTTCTAGCCATAGTCAAGACTCCTCAATTTTATCTAAGGAAGATACGATGGGCTATCGATTGAGAAATCGACATATTCTAGCTTTTAGGGAGTCAATTCACAAACTGGAGGGGCTAGGGATAAACCCTCTACCTCCATATTCAAGTAAGGGGAGGGGGAGAAAATCGTTCCTCTCAAAAGCTTAGACCAGGGTCGCCTTGGATATGGTAGTTGGTCGTCAACTCTCCATCATCGGGGCCCTTAGAGCAATGCCAACCCCAGAGGGCCCAAAAGGGGGTGCAAAACAAAATTTCTCTCTTTCAATTGTAGGGGTGTGGCAAGCCCTTCGAAGAAAATTTCCCTCCATAGCCTGGTGGAGTCTTCTTAGCCGTATATTTTGATGCTTCGAGAGACTCTATGTGATGCAAATTTGGTTGTCCCTCACTTGGAGAATCTCTTTAAAGGTTGGAATTTCATAGGTTTGGATGAAAAAGGACACTCAGGGGGTTTGGCCATGGGTTGGAGGTTAAGATCTATCAAGCTCATAAATTTGGGGTTTTGAATCATGGTTGGGCATGACTGTTAGAGTGGAAGATATTGGAAGGAATTTCATGATATTAAATGTATACAGACCCTCCCAAGAGTGTATGCAGTATTGGGACAATATTCTAGCCAAGTATTTTACAAAGGAAAGGAATCTCATCCTAGGGTGAGATCTAAATTTCTCCATGGGAGCTGCAGAATCTTGTTTCCAAAGGGCCCATGTAGATGTCCAATCAGACTATTTTAGCCACAAATTGGGAGAATCAGGTTTATTAGACATTGCTCCCACAAAACTTTGTCCAACTTGGAGGAATAAGAGATTGGTGGAAGATCACATCACAAAAAGGATAGATCGCTTTCTCATATCTACCTACCCGGTAAAGTCCCCTCTTCTTTTCAGACAATGTGTGGGCTCAGGAGGTGAATCTAATCACTACCTAATCTTTCTTAAAGTTGTTGGAAACACAAGGAAACCAACAAGCTCTTTCAAATTCAACTTTTCCTGGTTAAAGGAGGAGGAATTCATATGGATTCCCCTTAACCAAGAAGAATGGGCAGTGATCCAATTTTCCCAAAACCTAAATTTTTAAAAAAAGGCCACGATTGAATGGGCCAGAAAAAAAGAAGCAGTTGGATGAACAAGATCTTATTAGCACTAAGGAAGAATTACAATCAATTTATGACACTGAGGGTGGAGGTTTCTCATCACCTGAAGCCAAAGAGGCTTTACTTTCATTAGAAAAAAAAAGAAGGCAACTCCCAGAAGCAAGAGAATCATAGTGGAGGCTAAAGAGTAGAGCACTATGGTTACAAAATAGGGATGAGAATACTAAATTCTTCCAGGCTTATGCAAAGGGAAGGAAGATTCCAAATACTATTTAAGGCCTAGAGGACTCATCTAGCAGACAACTTACATCATTTGAGGACTTGACACATATGGGAAAACAACACTTCAAATATCTATACTCAGCTGAAGGAAGAGTAACTATAGATGCTATAGTCCAGATGGCCCTTTTTTCCCAAGGTTTGTGGAAGAGGAAGCAACATGACTCTTATGGAAGAAGTCTCTGAAGAGGAGCTCAAAGAGGTACTGCATAATTTTAAAAAAGACAAGATTCTAGGTTTGGATGGGTGGTCAATGGATTTCTTGATGGGTCTTCACGATCTCATTTGGAAGGATATTCTAAAAGTTGTCGAAGAATCCAGAAAAATTGAGCATATCCATCCCCCGCTAAATACAACCTTCATTGCCCTTATTCCCAAAAAGGATGATCCACAATCCTTGGACGACTTCAGACCTATCTCCCTTTGTAATTGTATCTATAAGGTGATAGCCAAAATCATTAGTAGAAGGCTAAAATTCTTCCTGTCAAAGTCCATCTCATAGGAACAATTTAGTTTTTTGGAAGGCAGAGAAATCCACGAAGCTATCAGAGTTGCACAAGAGGCCTTACATAGTATCAAAACCCATAAATTAAAATGGGTTGTGCTTAAGATAGATATCTCAAAATCTTACGAAAAAGTCAATTGGCTCTACTTGAGGATGTTGTTATCTCACTTGGGTTTTGATCTCCCTTTTACAAATTGGATTATTAGTTGTATCTCGACAGTGTCTTTTGTTGTCCTTATAAATGGTGTGGCCTCATATTTCTTTACAACGATAAGAGGCCTAAGGAAAGGTTTTTATTTGTCACCTCTCCTGTTTCTATTAGTGGTGGAAGGGCTCAGTAGAGCCATTATTGAAGCAAAAGCTAGAGGGGAATTTATTGGAGTCTCCTTATCGCCAACTCGAAGGCTCTCCCACCTTCTCTTTCTGGAAGATGTTTTGCTCTTTTATAGTGGACTAAGGCAAGATGCAGAGATGTTAAGGTCTATTTTGGATCTATTTAGTTGGGCTACAAGTATGCGTATTAATGGCCAAAAATACACTCTGTCAACGCACCTCATGGAGGATGCAGTGGTAGGATTTTACAAGGATTTTTTCGCTTTTGAGTCACAACCTTTCAATAAAGGGTTGAAATATCTTGGTTTTAAATTAAAACCCAACAACTACAAAAAAGAGTATTGGAGCTGGCTAGTAGCCAATCTAGAAAAGAGATTGAAATCTTGGAGCTTTTGATGGTTATCAAGAGCATGAAGATTGGTCTTAGTTAATTCAGTGTTGGAAGCTATCCTAGTATATTGGATCTCTCTGGCTTGGGTCCCAAAAGAAATATTGGAGAAAATCAGAAGAATATGTTTTAAATTTTTATGGGCGGGTCAAAAGGAAAGTTTGTTATTCCCTGGATCAAATGGGAAACATTGGCAACACCAAAGCTCTTGGGGGGGGGGGGGGGGGG
>ML779055.1:762099-773241 GCA_009831015.1 Picea engelmannii | reverse complement strand
GTGGTAATCCAAAAACATATTAGTCCATATTCAGTGGAGGAGTGGATCAGAAGGCCTACAAAGGAAGCACAAAACTGCATGATTATTTGGAAATCTCTCTTAAAATATTTATTAGTGGTTGGTCAAGGCCTAGCTTGGAGGGTGGGAAAAGGTACCAAAGTGAGAATTGGCTAGGATCCTTGGTTGGGAAATAACATGGCACACTTCTTCCCCGACCACTAATTAATACTCTACATGAAGGGGGTTTTATTCAATTGGCTCAAATCACAGAAAGAAATAGAACCACAATGTGGGGACAAGAATGGAAAGGGGCCCTACAGTTGGGTATGTGGGAATAATTTGTAGAAGCATGGAATGACTATATCATATCTCTCAAAACATGACACATTCGGATAACAAATAAGGAAGATGAATTGGTCTGGAAACACAATCCCCTTGGAATTTATAAGCCAAAATCTAGATACACACAAATAAAAATTGACATAATCCAACAGGAACCTTTCTAGTGGTGGAAAGGAATTTGGAAATTAAAGTGTCCTTTAAAAGCACGTCTTTTCCTGTGGTGTTTGATTAAAAATAAGGTGCTAAATTGGGATAGAATGAAGCTTAGAGGACTAGAAGGACCAGGGTGGTTTCCACTTTGCAAAGGTGTCGAGGAAATTAGCATTCACATTTTTTTAGTATGTCCTTTTACACACTAGACGTGGACTGAATACACAAGAGCACTCCGACATGACTGTATTTAGGATGGACGAGCCATTGATGAGGCTTGGAAAAAGTGGCTACAAGATCCAAAAAATCTTAATATAAAATCTCTTCCTTTGCTAATAAATTGGGGTGTGTGGTTAACTCAGAACTCTATAATATTCAAAGAAAAATGTTCCATTCTAAAACTCATTGTTTATCAAAGCCTTAGCATTCTTTCTCACTTCCCATAAGCAAAGGATACCCCCCCTGGCAAGGCAGGTAACAGAGGAATCAATGGATCATTCAAGGCCTTGGGAATATTTTTACAAAGCCTCACAAAATGAGGGATTTTTGTGTATTGGGGGGGTAGTTTTACACCTTTAAGATCCCCATCTCTTTAAAATGAAATGGGGTTTGGGACCTGGAACAAACAATTTCCCTGAGCTAATGGCACTAAAATTTCTGCTAACTTTTGTTGGGGAAAAAGGGATATCCAATCTTCAAATTTTTGGTGACTCAATGGTGATTATAAACTGGATAAGGAAATCACAAAAGTGTCACAACATCATACTTTTGCCACTTCTTAATGAAGTTTTTTATTATTCTGGACACTTATTCAAATTTTTCTATTCGCCATGTATACAGGGAAAGAAACAGAGCGACCGACAAACTCTCTAAGGARCCTATTCTCTTGGCTCATGGGCAGTGGCATATAGTTGAATCCAAGGAAGGATCAAATTTCAAATATTAYCATCGTCCTTTTATAAAAGCAGGGGGCCAAGTCGGCCTAGAATCACAGTCTTGATTACAACCAGATTTTGTGTTATGGAATTATTGTTAGGGTCTTATCTTCAAGCACCAAGCATACATCATTTAATGTACATGTTCTTCRTTTCTTTTTTGGTTCATGGACACAGTATGGTCTATGAGTAAATGATTGATGATGTTGATACACATGTTTATTATTTTTTGGTCTCTCCAAATCGAGGCTTTCACATGACGGTCAACTCACAGGTTTTTGGTTGGCAGCACAAAMTTCTAGTTTAGACCACTAGATGGTCCCTTTTATACTGGTATATTTATATCAATGGACATTGGTCACCTATGTGTTTATTTGAAGCATCAACCCCTCTTAACGAGGCATCTTGTAGTATTGTTTTTTGTACGGATCATCCTTGGAAGGGGAGATTAGATAGACTAAATGCATGACTCCTCATGCATTCTTCAGAATGTAAATTTTCTTTTCATATGAAATAAAATTTGCACTTTTTTTCTTTGGAAAAAAAAGGTTTTAAAAAATAATATCATGTGTCTATTATCCAAAATATGCATCAAGTGTCAAGCTAGAAATGTCATCATACAAATTTAAATAAATCATAAATAATATTTTTTGTTAGATAATGCCTCTCTTTGCTTACTTCCTTTAGAGAGAGTAGCCATATGCTTAAGTAAGTCTTTATCAACAAACACATTTTCTTCCAATTTCTATATCACATGGTGCATATCATTGAAATTATTTTTTCTCTCATTACTTTTGCTTGGGTTGAAGGTTGTTTTGACTGAATGAAAGAGGATTCGAATGACTTGGAGTTTGGTGAATTAGCAAGTTGTTTTCCTTAATCCTTTTGGGGATCAATATGAATCCCCTTTGGTTTCTAGGGACTTGAACTGACTGGGCCATAGAAGCAACAGATGCAACATGAGGAAATGAATTCAAAGGAGGAGGTGGGGGAAATGGGTTATCGGTCAACGAGCAATTCTAGAAGGAGAGTTTGTGGGAATATTTTTCTAGCCATCATTGGATGGGTGCATAGGAGGTTAAGGGAAATCAACAATACTCATATGTGGTTGTAGAGGAGGATTAGGAGGAGCTTGGGGTGGTGGCAAGGCCGGATGTCCAATAAAGTTCAGGTAGCCGGTTTGCACCAGCTAATTGAACTCTTTAGAGTCAACATCAAAATGTATTGAGAATCTCATCTTCTTGTTTCTTCCATGTTTTCCAAACACATTGGTCACTCTCCCTCTTCTATTATGTTACCTCTATTTCCAATGTGGTTACTTCCCTGACTAAAAAATCTCATCTATATGCATCATCATTCCAATTAGCAAAAATACAAGACACATTGTTTCAAACATTTAATACAATTTTGCTTGAAATGACTTAGCTATGGGTCTGAAAAAGACAAAGTAATTCAAGCATGAAAGGGAACAATGAGTGGGAATTAAGAAAAATAGTGAAGCAAAACCATATTATGTCAGGCAACCTTCTCAATATTTTTCTTTCAAAAATCTAATATGTATACTTCTTTGCAAAAATTTCTTCACATGAACAGTCTATTATTTATTTGAACAAGGGAAATGATTTTAAAATGAATTAATAAATTAAAGGGAAATAATGATAAAGGGAGTTGTAATTAGCGAAAAATGCAATGAAATGACAAGAATGCATGAAGAATACATGTTCCTCGTCTATAAATAATCATTCACTTATGTTCATAAATTGTATCATTCTCCATTGAATCTAAAAATCTATGTAAAGTTCATTTTAGAATATTCATAACAATTCCCAAAACATTCATGTATGCCCAGATTATTTCTTTTTTTCAAAACCGCCTTTTCAAATTGTATAATGATATAAGTTTACACCATCAAAATCAAGTGATAAACTGCCCATATAACATCCTTTGCCCCCATAAATAGAATTAATGACATATATAGGTCTTTCATCATAAATCAATCTAATAGACCTTTCTTAAAGGCTTCTCTTGATCAATTACACAAATAGGGGGGAAAATATCATGAAATTAAAATGAAATATGATTTGGGAAACATGGGAATAATGTCTAGAAAGTGATAAATCATGTGGGGAAAATGCCCTATTTATGTAAAAGATAAACTTTTCATTTGTATTTTAAACCTTTAATTTTTTTCCACATATGCATTTTCCCTTTTTACTTTAATAACTCAAACATGGAATAAGACTTTAACTTTGTAAATTACTTGAATGTCCAGTTGTTAATGACTTCAACAAACATTTACTTCTTTTATAGTCGAACCTAGTTCACAATATCATATATATTCGCCACTTTGCAAACGTTGATATCAAATCAAATTTAGAATAACAGACTTAGCATTATAACCATAAGTAGAGATGTCACTGCCGAAACTGATGGTATGCCAACATGCCTAGGGAAATGTTATGTTGGAAATAGTCACTTTAGTGTGTTTTCTCCTAGGGGACCCCACATATTATTATTTCATAACAAATATATATAGGCTTTGCAACACTTTGCAAGATTTTATAGTAGGCGAGGAATTATGAGTCGACATATGGTGACACCTAGGGTAGTCTATTTCCAATAGACTAGTACTTATAATATTAGGTTTTGCTTTTGAAATTTTTGAATTTATACTTGTTGATTAATTCCTCTTCTCTAGTCATAGTGCTTCAACCGGATCTTCAAAAAAATATGCTCTTAGTAAAAACACTCATAGAGGGGTAGAATGGGAAACAATGAGATAGGGAAGAGTTGTAACCATCTAATTTCAACAAGGAAATCTAGCAAGTTTGGCAAATACTATTCAAATAGTATTGCAAACAAAAGATAATTCATTTATCTTTGTTGTTTGTACTCTTTCATTTTTTTAAGACAAATTAATCAAAGTTTTGCAAACCAATGAAAGTTGATGTGACTTGATTGATCCAACTTTTGACCAAAATCTCAAAAACAAAATAAAAGAAGAGGAAAACAAAAGTAAAAAATTAGAAAACAAATGTTGTACAAACTTAATATATACAAGAAACCATGTAAGTGAAAGTAATAAAATAAGCTAGGTTCAACATAGTGTTTCAGATGTGAACCATTAGTTGTGTAACAAAAAAATTGTTCGTCTGTGTCTTTTAGTAAATATGAGTTGTTTCCAACAATAGAGGCAATTATGCAAGGAGCCAGCCATAACTTCTGAAACTTAGAATGCTTACCTTTATCAACATGAGTAGAATCCCATAATAGAACTTTTTCATTAGTTGCAGAAGTAGTTGATTTAGCCCTCTTATCAAAATATTTCTTAACAATATGTTGTCTCTTATTAATATTTTGAAGAGCATAACTCATTTGTTCTTGTAAAGCTAGCAAAGCATGTAATCTTTGAGGGATATCCATAGAGTTCAACTCTTCTCCATGTAATGGTAATCTAAGGGAAGTTAATTCAAGTTCCATGGGCATGATTTCTTCTTGGACATATAATAATTGAAAAGAAGTATGGGATGCACTTGTTTTTGTGGTGGTACAATCTGCCCATAATGCTTAAGTCAATAAAGTATGCCACTAACAAGGTTTATCGTTAATGATCTTTTTGAAAATTTTGACCAGATTTTTATTCGTTGATTCAACTTGCCCATTTCCTTGTGGGTAATGTGTTGATGAAGTGAAGTGCCTCATCCCAAATTTATTGAGAAATCAATTCAATTTTCCAGATATAACCATTTTCATAAATAATTTCGTTTGGAATACCAAAACAAGAAAATATATTTGATTTTAAAAAGGAGATAATTTTCTCATCCTATGCATATAAAAGACGTACTACTTCAGTCCACTTTGTGAAGTAGTTTGTTGCAGTCAAGGTGAAAATATGACTAGCAAAATATGAGGGAATGATTGCTCCAACAAAATCCAATCCCCATTTAGAAAAAGGGAAGTCAGGTAAAACTAGTCGTAAAGGCATGCTAGAGAACCTTTCTCTACCACTAGACTTTTGGCATTCGATACAAGCTTATAGAAACTTATATGAATCTCTGAAAACTGAAGGCCAATAGTAACTAGTTCTTAAAATTTTGTGAGCAATGGATTTGGTAGCAAAGTTTCCACTAATGTGAATATTTGAATATGTTGACCCATGAATTTCTTTCAAGATCTTTTGGGTTGGTGTATCATCAACACAACGTAAAAACAATCTATCAACAGTCTTGCAGAAGAGTGATGTGTTCAAGATTAGATATTTAGAGACCTCAAGTCGAGTCCTTCTTTGTTCATGATATTCAATATTATCGAGACATCTGTCATATTGTAAATAATAAATTATATCTAGATACCAAGATGTGCTACTAATTCAATATTTGTGTATTCAGTCAGAAATAATCTAGACAAGGCATCCTCATTGTTTTCAAAAGAAATTTCTAGGTCAAGGTGTTGAGCGAGGTGTAAGGATAGATCACATCCCTTAATTGTGTTTCAACTTGTGATCGTGAAATCATGTTCTTGAATATTGGCAAGCCAACATGAAGGCTTTCTAGGTAAGTGCATTTGTGAAAGCAAAATTTTAATTGCAGGTAAAGGGACTTTTACCTGAGTATGCTTTACTAAGATAAAGTGACAGAATTTTTCAATATCTTTAACAAGAGAAAAAGTGTGTTTTTCAATTAAAGTATATTTGAATTCATCATTAAATAAACTCTAACTTATGTAATCTATTGGCTACTTGTTATTTTGGTCATACTTCTAAAGAAGAATTGTAGAGATTGCTTCTTCAGTGGTATTTGTATAAATGATAAAATATTTTTCAAAATTAGGCTTTGCCAATATAGGTGCAAAACCATTTTTTTTTTTTTTTTTTATTTATTAATAAATTTCTACAAAATCCTTTTTGGTATCATCATTCCAAAAAAAAATGTTGATCTTCCTTCAACATATTGTGTATGGGTTTACCATTCTAGCAAAATCAGGAATGAATCTTCTAACAGAATTAATCTTACCCATTAATGACTGGATTTCCTTCTTGGAGGATGGGGCCTGAATATTCTGAATTGCAACAACCCTCTCCAGATCAAAAATAATTCCTGATTCAGATATAATATGTCTGAGGAATTTTCTTGTAGTGACACCGAAAATTGATTTTGTAGGATTCAAAGACATTCCAAATTTTTTGTAACAAAGAAAAACTTGTTTTAGATGATAAAAATGATCCTCTCATTTTTTTGAATAAACAATTAAATCATCAAGAGAAATTTGAGTTATTTTACTAATTAGATCATCAAAATCTATTTGCATAACTCTTTGAAAGGTGTCACCTGCATTAATTAATCCAAAAAGCATTCGTTCATAAGCGACAATGCCCCAACGTGTGGTAAAGGTGGTTTTATACTTTTCAATCCTCTTGACACGAATTTGCTTGTATCCTAAAAAACTGTCAAGAAGTGAGATCATCTGAGATCCTACCACTTGTTGTAAAATAAGTTCCATGTTAGGAAGAGGAAAATTATCTTTAACACTTGCCTTGTATAAGGCACAAAAAATCAACACATAATCTAATGTCATCGTTCTTTTTCCGTAATGGAACACGATTAGATACCCATTCTGAATATTTCACAAGAAAAATAATATGGGCATTTATAATATTTTCAATCTCTTTCCTATTTATTGCTTCCCGTGTTCCAGTGCATGATTGAATGGTCTCTGTCTTTGCCTTACTAGTTTTGCTTCTTCCTTAATAGGAATTGCATGTTGAATTATACTAGGATCAAAACCACGTAAATCCTCATAAGACCATGCAAAGACATCTTTAAATTCATGAAAAAGATTCGTAAATTTCTTCTTTTCTTGTTCTGAACATTTGAGCTCCAATTTTTAAAATCTTTGGATTTTCTTGAGTCCTAATGTTCACGGAAATAGTATTTTCTATATTTCTTTTTGATTCCTCCTCTTTATTTTCCTTTTTATCACTTATACCACTGGACGAGAATGATCTTTCCAAATGAGTCAACCCCTTTAGAAATTTGTTGTATTCTAGAGATATAATCTCCTTTTTTTTCAAGGGCTCATACTACAAAAAGGAACACATACTTTCATCGCTACGAAAAAGTTGTCAAGATTCAACATTATCTGGGAAATGAGGATGATATAATGACATAAATGTACAATTTTACCTCTCAGGGAACAATTTCCTTGTAGGGCTAGTTGCAAAAACAACTAGCCTATCTGCCATAGAATTCAGATCTCTCCTGATATGAGTAATGTTGAAAGATACAAGATTAGAGATTAATTGTCAAATCGTTGGTGTATACTTTTTTAGCAATTTATTAATAAATTCTTCTAACCAGATTGAAAATAAGTTCAGAATCCCCAAAAACAGAAAGATGATAAAAACCAAGATTGAATGCATTCTCTATTCCAAGAATCAAGGCTTCAATTTTTTTTTATGTTATTACTACATGCAAATTCTAATCTATAAGAAAATTTATGAATTTTTCCTACAGGTGAATACAATACTATGCCATCTCCATTACCTTCACTGGAGCATGCATCATAAAAGTGCATACTACATAGACCATCTTCAGGGTCAGGAAGTTATGTAAAAAAATTGTTATCTTCCTCTAGAAAATTTGAGTATACACCTATATCCTCTTCAATGTAATTAACACATGGTTGAGGAACTCTTTCAATGTATGGTGATATTCCTCCTTCCTAAAGAACAATGATATTATTTGTGTTTTTGGGAAGGGACATGTTTGTTCCATCCAGTGAAATGTATCCACCAATTAATGCTTACCAGTCTCTTCCTAAGATGATATAATAGTTTCTAACTGGCATATCAATTACTTGAATATTACAAGTGGTCCTTATTTTAGGATGAGCACACAATACCAAAGTTACATTCTTGATTTCACCAATAGTGGCTTATTTTTTACTATTATAAGACACCATACTCTTTGAGTTTTCATTGGTGCATGAAATACCTAAATCCTCCATGATGATCTTAGAAATAAAGTTGGGGCTAGATTCCCCATCAATTAGACAACACTGTGAAATCTTATCCATAATTGTTACATTAACATAAAAGGGAGGATTTTTTACATACTTTTAAGGATGATATACACCTACTTTATTTATATACATTTCTTCTTCATTCTATTCTTCAGTCAAACTAGCAACAGTGGAAGCTTTACCTTACATAAAATCTTTCAGATGCTTTTGTTATTCAAGGTCAGTCACCATATCTAATAAAGATGCATTTTCTTTGATTGTAGCCAATTGTTTCAAAATATTATATTTATATGAAGAAGATGAGGTAGAAATTACCTCTTAACTTTGAGTACCCCTTGTGATCTGAGAATTAGTTTAATGAGAGGATGTACTAGGAGAAAAACTGGTTTTAGGAGGACCACCTTTGCCCTTGTTCTAATAGGATTTATTTTGAGAGTCAACCATCATCACATCATCTTATTGAGCCCAATCTAAGGAAGTAATCATTGGATAAGATATTTTTCCAAAGATGCGTTCAATTTCATTCCTTTTGATCTCACAAGTGCTCTCATCATGATTCTCCTCACATTAATTACACCAGGTTCTTGAGAGAATAGCCTTGGGTTGAGAGTTATGAGTATGGTCTCTTAAGGAAGCTTGGATGGAGATTTACGTAGAAGTATAAGTCACCCCTTTTCTTTCGAAAGCAATCATTCTATTGTTCATATCCTGTACAAGTTGTAACATAGTTAACATGTCAGTTTGTTTGACATAATTTTCAACAAGAAGTCATGTTCTTGTCAAATGCTCTTCAAACTCTAAATAAGTTTGTAATGCAGATCCCATATTGTTAATGTTCTTTTCTTCCAATATATGACTATAAGAACATGGTAATGCATTGTAGTAATGCATTAAGGCAACTTGATTGTGTGGTCAAATGATTTTTGGGATATGAATATATAATTTAGTGAAACGTAAGTTAAAATTCTTGATTTTTTTACCTTTATTGTAAACAAGATTATTGTAATATTTCAAAATCCACTGAACTTTGAGGTTGTCCATATGTTGATTTAAACCAATAAGACAATTCAACCCAATTCATAAAGATATTAGGAAATAATTCAAAGAAATTAACAACAACCTTTCCTTCCAAAGAATTAACAAATAGTCTCATTCCTGTGTCATTTTCATTTGCTTCAATGTTGTGACATGCATTTGAAAAAGCAACTAAATGTTCATTAATCGAGATAATTCCATTGCCAGAAAATTTAGGTAAATGATATTTAAACTTTGGAAGAGGATCAATAGTTAGAGCTAGATCTAAAGGAGAGGATACATGCCATGAAGTAGCATTTGCATCCTCTTCAAACTAGAATAAACTATATTGTTTGATTACTTTTGTAGGATTTGTGGTTAATTGGACATGATTAAAATAACTATACATACTTTCGATCAAGGAAGAGGATGAAGCTTGCGATGAAGTAGATTTTCTAGTACTACCAGAACCACTGGAAGAATTCATTGTGGATTGCCTGGTAGGAAATGATATTGAGAAACTTGTAACTTTAGTCTCATAATTGGATAAGGATCTTCAAAGCCTAGGCTGAAGACTTTCTAAGACAACTTTTCTTCTTCCTATCTCAAAGAAAGGGTCAAATTTAGGGGCCTGACCTTTTGTTTGTCTTGATGAACGAGATTGGGTAGTCATAAGACAACCTTCTGTTAAGGAGGTTGATTTCAATCCTGCATTTGAATGACTTCTCTCTATTCTTGAATTTTAATATCCTAAGCGATAACCTCCCAAGAACGTTTGAGTTCTTCATGAGTGAGAGAGGTTTCTAAAACAACATCAAAAGACCTGAGGTGATACTTCCTTGGTTAGGAAGATGAAACCGTATGTTTGGTTGTTGTGGGGTAGGAAAAATAAGTGAACCAAAAGAATAGAAAAATAAAATAAATGAAAAGAACCAAAGAGTAAAAAACACTCTCTAGTATGGTCACCAAATAAATGTTGACGTGAAGAACGAAAAAATCCTCACACAAGCATTTTCGAATCTCACTAGGCTAAATGAGATAGACAAGATTATCACCTTGGGTTTATAGCCTGTCAAAAATATCAATCAGACCTCAAGAAATAGATTCTTGGATCTAATGCTATTATAAAAATATTCAAACTTTGTATTTTTTTGTGAAATAAATTAAAAATAGAAAATTTACTCGCAAATGAATCTATTAAATATTTGAATAAGTAAATGCAAGATAACACAAATACAAAACTCAACATACAACAAGTCTCATCAATGAGAATAAATCAACATATAATTTTATTAATCTCAATCTGAGTTACAACTGAGTTTATCTTTTCAAACCCCCATGAGGGTTTGAATCAGAATTACACTTAGAAGTCTAAGATGTTATTTGACTCATACATAGAAAATTGGTGTCCAAAAAGAAGAATACTAGAACTAAAAATTCAATTGGATCACCCCAAGATACACGTGCATCACTGTCTTGAATCTGCAAAACTAGCATTAATCAACACAGAAATAAATTCATAACTTCTAATTAAGACTTAACATACTTTTAAGAAGAATGAATAACCTGTTGGAAGATTGGTTGTTGTCATTGATGTCAACCCTATTCATGGGTTTTGGACCGCAAGATTGATAAAGGTATTTGGACATGAAGGACAATGCACATGCATATACAACACCCA
>ML779055.1:738056-754016 GCA_009831015.1 Picea engelmannii | reverse complement strand
TGGCCCTTCTGTTTTGCATATTTTATATATCTGGTATCTTGCACCGTTGTCCAAAATATGCATCAAGTGTCAAGGCAGAAATGTCACCACACAAATTTAAATAAATCATAAATAATACTTTTTGTTGGATAATGCCTCTCTTTGCTTACTTCCTTATGAGAGAGCATCCCTATGCTTAAGTACGTCTTTATCAATATACTTCTTTTCTTCCAATTTATCTATCTTAGGGTGCATGCCATTGAAAGTAATTTTTCTCTCATTGCTTTAGGCTTGGGATGAAGGTTGTTTTGACTGAATGGAAGAGGATACGAATGACACAGAGCTTGGTGAACTAGTCGGTTATTTTCCTTTATCCATTTGGGGATCAATAAGCAACACTTTGTAGTTTATTGGGACTTGAACTAATTGGGCCATAGAAGCAACGAATGCAACATGAAGCATTGAACGCAAAGGAGGAGGTGGTGGAAATGGGTTATCAAACCAACGAGCAATGCCAAAAGGAGGATTTGCAAGAATATTTTCCAAACCATCATTGGTTGGCTGCAAATGAGGTTATCTGCAATACTCGGATGTTGTTGTAGATGAGGATTAGGAGGAGCTTCGAGGGGTGGCAAGGCAGGCCACAGGATGTCCAACAAGGTTTAGGTAGCCGATTTGGACCAGCTGATTGAACTCTTCAAAGTTGGTATCGAAATGTATTGAGAATCCCATCTTCTTGTTTCCCAAACACATTGGGCACTCCTCCTATTCTGCCCCTGTTACCTCTATTTCCACTATGGTTACTTCCCCGACTAAAAAAGATCATCTATATGCATCATCATTCAAATTAGAAAAAATACAAAACACAATATATCAAACATGTAACACAATTTTGGTTGAAATGACTTAGTTATGGCTCTGAAAAAGACAAAGTGATTCAAGCATGCAAGGGAACAATGAGTGGGAATGAAGCAAAACATGGAAGCAAAACCATATCCTCTCAGGCAACCTTCTCAATATTTTTCTTTCAAAATATGATCTGTATACTTCTTTGCAAAAAATTCTTCACATGAATAGTCTATTATTTCTTTGAAAAAGGGAAATGAATGTAAAATGAATTAATAAATGACAAGGAAATAATGATAAAGGGAATTGTAATTAGCGAAAAATGATATTAAATGACAATAATGCATGAAGAATACATGTTCATCGTCTATGAATAGTCAATCATTTTTGTTCACAAATTGTATCATTCTCCATTGTAAATCTAACAATCTGTCTAAAGTTCATTTCATAATATTCATAACAATTCCCAAAACATTCATGTATGCCTAGATTATTTCTTTTCTTTTCAAACTGTATAATAATATAAGTTTACACCATCAAAATCAAGTGATAAATTTCCCATATAACATCCTTTGTCGAGAGAATAGAATTAATTCCATATATAGGTCTTTCATCATAAATCAATCTAATAGACCTTCCTTAGAGGCTTCTCTTAATCAATTACACAAATAAGGGGGAAATCATGAAATTAAAATGAAAAAATGATTTGGGAAATATGGGAATAATGCTTGGAAAGTGATAAATCATGTGGGGAAAATTCCATTTATGTAAAAGATAAACTTTTCATTTGTATATTAAACCTTTAATCATTTGCCACATAAGCATTTTCCCTTTTTACTTTAACAACTCAAAACTGAAATCAGAGTTTAACTTTGTAAATTACTTGAATTCAACAAACATTTACTTATTTTATAGTCAAACCCAATTCAAAATATCATATATATTCGAGACTGTGAAAAAGCTGATATCAAAACAAATTTAGAACAATAGGCTTAGCATTATAACCATAAGGAGAGAGAATGGGTGTGGCCTTAAACCTTAATAATGATCAGAGTATGAGTTGAACGAGGAAAATGAGCTCAAAAAAATCATACACAGTTAAACTATCTCATCGATACCAACAAGAATATGAACTTCAAGGGACAAAAAGGATTTGGGTAACAAAAAAAAAAAAGGGTTTAGTGCTACAACCATCATGAAAATCAAAGGGAACATAACCTTGACAAAGAATAAGAGTAAGGTTGTGCATAGGATGTGCATGAATCCAAAACAAAACACATACCATAACTCTACCATAGACTATGAGCACAAATTGGAGCTTGAGGTTTAAAATGAGCATGGTGTGGTTGTAGAGAGCATCATTTCTATCGGGACTACGTGCCATTTAACCATTCAACACATATGACCAATATTAGAACCCCTGTCAATAGAGAAGGATACCAATGCAAAATTCCCATTCTCTTAATAAGTACAGGTTCAAATATATGTAATGAAATCAACAAATATGAAAATGGATTCGAGTAATATCATTGATGGCCATATAAAAATTGCAACAATGAACATATTTGAACTCAAACCCAAGCCAAGACTCGACATATATCTATTATAGCTGACATGGGTTCAACACATAACCATACTCAACAATAAACAAAGAGTTTTTGAAGGCTAGTCACAACAACAATGGATAGATTGTATTCAAGTTCGAACCGAGGTCGAAACTCATAAAATATTTATCATGATAAAATGGGTTTGAATCATTTTAGTTTTAGAACCATTACTCTACCAAATCTTCAGGAAAATGGAAAGTGATGAATGAATTAAGAGAAGAAAGCATACAATAGAGGGCAGAAACAAAAAGCACTTTCTTTTCTTTTGCAAATAAAAACCCTCGAACAATATTAAAAATACTTCCATTTCTAGCAGTCAGATAACACAACCCCATGACATGCGAGTATGTGCCCGACTAGTTTCGATTCCGCTAGTCACAAAAAAAGAAAACTTCCATTTCATGAGAGAAAGTAGGGAAAAACACATGTACACTGACCACCTGTCAATTTTAGAGACACAACTATTTCATCAACTCACAAAACTTATGAAAAATATGTTTCATAGACTGGCGAGTACATACCTTGCCAAGGAGCGCTTTATACCAATATTGGAGGCCGAGACGGTTGTCGCAACCAACAAGAGGAGGGTTTCCAAGGCTAATCTTAAGCTCTTCTTCCACAAACCAAACTCAAACGAAATGACCAAAACCTCAAATAACATGTGATGGTAAAGCGTAGACCTATGGGAGTTAATTCCCATGTCCTTTCCATTCAATGCATGACCAACCCATCACGTTGATTTTCCAACTATATACCATATACTCCATGCCAAACTCAATGTGCTTTAATTCATGCACATTGAACCTCGTCACCAATTAAATCATATAACCTTTCAACATATACCATGCACCATGCCAACCTCGAGGTTTATACCATTTGCTAATATGTTATCACAAACATATACCATATCAACTTTAAACTTATATCAACTACATACCACTTCAATAATATGCATTGTAATATGTTGCACGCATATCTTTTGTATATAGTATAATCATGCCAATCAAAATATATGACTCGAACAATCATATGTATATTTTTATATAATTCCAAATCAACTCATAGAGTTTGAAAAACCAAAAAATTCATACCTTGACATGTTTTCAATATGTATTGATTGCATTGTTCCTTGCCACATAGAAAATGGAAAACACACTGATCTGGAACTAGGGGTGACACTGATACCAAACTTCATTTGGTTCTAGGCCACTTAATTAAGGCTAGATTTACAAATTCAGATCTATTGAACTTGATTGCATCAAAGGTGGAAAGATGTACTTATGAAGGCTTGGATATTAACTTGGTGAATCTATTGTTAATCTCATAATCCATTACTGAATGAATTTAATAATCATAATTTCGGAAATAAAAAAATGCATAAGAAAACATGAGACAAGATATCATTGAGTTGTTAACAGAGTTCACTAGGCCATCATGGCTACATCTCTGGATCCGTTTAGAATACAAATCATTGTATTGTCCTTCCTTTGAAAGGGCTGAAATCTTCTCACAAAATGTGGCACATGCTCCTTACAGGGATGAAACCAAGAGCAACCTTAAGGCTCTCACATAAGTGACATTTCTTCAGACACCAGAAGGACTACATTTGAGCTTTCTCTCCACCAAGGGATGATCCATAAAGGATTCATCCAAAGATGAAACCTCGAGTTTTCATAAGGAGTTTATATAGTTTTCCTTAACTCTACAACTCAAGGAGACAAGATCCACAAATATAGGATCTAATAACAACTCAAGGACAAACATGAGAAATCATCTCAACCAACTCATGAGACCCTTAAATTCCTCCTTGAGACTAGGAAACCACTTGTGGTAAAGTGAGTAAGAGTCCAAACCAACTCATGAGACCCTTAACTTCCTCCTTGAGACTAGGAAACTAATTTCCCCTTAAAATTAGGAAACTAATTTGTGAGTTGGATTCTATCACAAAACTAATTTCCCATTCTTACAATTAAATGAATAATATGCGAGATTCTACCCACTTCAAACATTAATCATTTTTCCAATTTGCATGAATAATACATGAGTTTCTCACTCACTTAAAATATTAATCATTTTTACACTTTAAATAAATCATTCATGAGTATTAATTATTCTTTACCACCTATCATCGATTAGTATTTTAATGATCTTCTCCATGGTGTGCAAAGTGACGATTCCTTATGTGGAGATCCTACTGGATCACACACACACACACATCAAACTCAAAGCAAACCATATAAACCATTACAAGTTTATATATCTCAAATCTTTAAACTTAATATGGTTTAAATGTCATAGTATAGGAAATAACTTTGATTTTCATTATGCATATAATCATAGGAACACAACATGCCCTTTGCAAATTTATTTCAAGAGTGCCATATTAACGTTTCCATGATGATGAGAAGTGAACATAGTTACTATAACCTAATGCTTTTTCAAATTTCCATATATCATACTTGATTGCAAACAAGCACGTTGCATCATCCAAACATGTGTATTCATAAACACCACAAGAATCTTGAATCAATACATCATTGCTTCAATGTACTATAACTGAAATGATGTCACAACCAAAACTGATGGTATGCCAACATGATTAGGGAAATGTTATGTCTGGAAATAGTCACTTTAGTGTGTTTTCTCCTAAAGGACCCCACCTATTATTATTTTATAATAAATATAGATAGGATTTGTAATACTTTGCAAGATTTTATAGTAGGTGATGAATTATGAGTCGACATTATGCTCCTTCCACATTTCCCATAAGATAAAGCCTAGGAACAGTAGCCAAATTCTATTAAGAACAAGATTGAAAAAGACTTTACAACACCATTTTTCTATGGTAGATCTCACACTGGTGCCATCTCTATCCAACTATTTGAAGGTAGTATCACCTTGATCCCATAAGGCAATTGCTAAATAGTAGCTACCAAGAAGATGGGCATTGGTTTCCTCTGCCTCCTAACATAGGACACATCTAGATGGTCCCTCACATCCACACTTACAAAGTTGGTCCCAAGTCAGAATATTGTTTCAGGCTACCAACCATAGGAAAGTGGAGATCTTAAGAAAAATATTTTGCATACATATTTTTGCTCAAATGTCTTCCTTCGGTAGAAGATAATGCCTGGTTTCTAGGTGGTATGCTTCTTTCATAGTGTAGTTGCCTCTGGGTTTATATCTCCAACCTAGTTTGTCTGGTCCCTGATTAACTTTAAGTCTTTGTTGTTGAAGTTCTTCCCAGAACTCATCCCAATCTTGATCCAACTGCATCTAGCATGGACATTTCAACAATACTTGCATTTATCTTTTCCTAGCTTGCTACCTTGACTTGGCTTAGCAAAGTAGAACTAAAAACATACCATGAATCTCATTGAAAAGATTCAATTCATTCATGTATTTCAACAAACTATTTATAGGAAACCTTTAACCATTTTATAACTAGACTTTATAATATCCAAATGAGAATACGGTTCTATGAGAAAATACTCCTTAATGCATCGAATGATAATAAATTAAGACTCCTAATTTCTTCTTATAATTTCCTTAGTAAAAGCAATCTTTTTCAATCAAGAGTATCGTCAAACATACAATAGACATTCCCTAAACCTCTACTAAGAAGTACCAATCTGCTACCAATATAAATTGCCATGAAAATGTAATAATAATGCAATTGAATGGAGGTAATTAAAGATAATTTACGTCAATTTACAAGTGATGCTTACTCCCAATTTGACTTTGATCCTTTGTATGCCAAATCCACCATAATCAAGTTCACATTAGATTTTCCAACATACTTTCAAGATCCTTTTCCATACTTTTGTTAAAATAAATATAACATAAAATAAAATAGATTTCTCATACTAGTGACTAGGTTAGTAACACTATAAATCCATATGTGACTAAACATGTACACAACCAAATTAGGAAATAAACTATAATCTGAATACCAATGAAAGTATACATGATCGATAGGTAATTTCCTCAATTATAGCAATGTTCCATCCATCATCTCCAATTTCCTTACCATTTACAACTCTCATGGTGCCCACTAGTTTCCTCCCAACCATACTCTGGGAAAACTTCTTTCCTTGAGACCCCCCAAGTTATGTGGGCTCATAATCAGTTTTGGGTGTAGAGTATACTTAGCTTGGATTTTACCATCCACTAGAAAACATCCAAGTTAGTCATACTAGCTTCCTTATATATCCCATTTACCATTCCAGTTAAGTTATTCATGCTGGCATAACTTTTGCAACATTTCTATACTCTACAAGTTACACCTAAACCATGGATCCCCCCTTCTATTTATAGACCTCATGAGGCTAGCCACCTCGCCCCCTTCATGCAATTCTTAATTTCTTAATTAGTAATTCCCTTATTATTCATCACTCTCCCCCCATGTGTCCTCCCCATTTTGTTTTCCCGTAAATAAATAATTCAAAATTTTAAATAAAATAATAGTATATTTAAGATCCCCCTAAAAGTGGGTAGTTAATTTATGAATTAAGTGGCGTATTTTTAATTTTACCTTAGCTTAATTTGGCATTTGGAAGAATTAGTTGTTGGGGGTTAAGGTCATCCCACCTTACTGTGCGCCCCCAATCATAACAACCCATATATTGTGCAAATAGAGACTCCACACCTCTATTAAGGATTCATTGGTTATGGCTCACACCCATCATTTGGCAAGTTGGCAAGGCTTTGCCTTGTATCCTACACATACAAATAATCACACACATATCACATAGATCGATATCATATAAGCATCATAATAATTAATTTCTCAATTTTACTAGTTACCCTCCATGGATATTTATTGCTTGACTACCAAACAAAAGCTCTCCCAAACAACCATATCTACTTGTGTCCCCCTCATGTGACCAATTTATTTCTCTACTTAGATCAATGCAATCATGTCACAACACATGCATGTATATATAAAATATAAGAAATATAATATAAATGAAAGTAAATTGGTTTCATTAATATTTCACAACATTTAATTTGGCTTCCATAGACTTCCTCTTCATTCAATCAACTCCACCCAAGAGTCCTGCAGGTCCTGTCCACCTACCAAAACTCCAACTTGTTCATAACATAAGCATTTGTTTCATGATTCAAGCATATATATATCATAATGCATATGTTAATCAAATCAACAATTAGGAATATCAAACACATCCTATCAATCAAGTACATTTCACGTGTCATGTATATAGAGAATAGTCGTAAACATGGTCATTAAACTCTTTAGTTAAACCTCAAATTAGCCTCCTAATCCTTCTCAAAGCTGAGTTAGGAAAGGAGGGGCATTATGACCTGATGCATCCCTAGTTCTAGGTGGAGTATTTTATGTTTTCTATGGGCATTTTCATCTCCCTCTAAAACCATCTATTTTCTCATATATGGAGTACTACACTAAGTAGTTTACCATAATGCCCATAAATTCTTGAATACCACCTCTACAAAAGCATGATCGACATGCATTTTCAATAGACAAGCTACAACTTATCATGCCCTTGTTTGACTCTCCCACACGATTCCCATTATGGTATCTATCTCATGATTTTGTAGATTTCTTTCTTTTTTCACATCATCCTTCTCTATCGACGCATCATAGTCTCTTTAGCAACTAATTTGCCAGTGCATCATACTCTCTTTAAAAACTAAAGACTACCTTTACCCCAACTCAAATATGCATTTTTCTTTCGGTGAATTTCTTCAGACTATGATATAACCTATGTTGTATGATCACAATCACCTCCAAACCTTTTCCAAACTCTAAATTCACTACCAAATATTTTTCAGCATCAAGAGTTTTTGTGTAAATAAGTATTCCATTTTCCGAGGTATGCAAATATGTAAGTAGTGATCATCATACTTAGGGAGACCACAAAATTCCACATAGAAGCTCAACTCAGAGTCTCACTTCTCCAACCACCATAGTACCTTCTCATAATCACCAAAAGGATCTAGATATAGCTAATACAAAGTTTGCTCCATCAATGGTAAACTAATTGAAGGTTTACTTGAATGCCGATGGAATGATTTGTTGGTTGGAAAATGAGATGGGATAAATAAATTAATCGTATAGCTTTCAAGTAAAAAGTGGGTGTGCTCCAAACCCTATTTTAATAGTCATCAAGTAGCACTATTATTCCTTAGCATCCCTATCCTCTTTGGTATCCTCAACCATGTCAGTAACACACCCACCTCTATGTTGTTTTTAATGGTCCAAATGAAATATTATATCCATGGGCTTGGTTGCCTAATCATCACAATTGTTAGGAATATGAATGTTGGCCCTCATTGCAGTGAGCACTGCACCTCAAAAAATTTAATTGATAGATTCCCTCAATTCTACTCCCACTTCTCTTACAATAGATGCAAGATTTGATATCTTGTGTTTACAAATGATTTGAAGATCTTACTACAAGAATACTTTGGAAAGAATTATGTCAATCATGAGCACCCATAATGGTCTTGGCATTTGATGGAAATTATCATGCTCTTGGAAGGCCAATGTTCTATTAAACTACATGCCATTCTATGGAAGGGCACAATGATTAGAAGATGGTATGAGGTGTGGGAAGGTGATGTAACATGGATCCCTACACTAAAAGTGTACAATCAGTGGATTTTACAAAAGATCATATAGAGAGCATCCATATATTCAAATACATAGGTTCAACTTCAAATAATTTTCAGCAAGAGGATGATAATGAATCACTTTTCCACCATTGGAGAAGGCGGTTTGTGCCAAAGTACACTAGGACTTCAGACAATCCAAATCCAATGGAATACCCCATAAATTGTCAACCTTCTTATTGTAAGAAGAAGAAAAGAAAATCATAAAAGAATAGGTATATTGATGATCACATGGCACTCATAGTATTGATTATCCTTTGTAGAGTCAGCATGGGATGACAAACTTAACCAAAGAAAATCCATGTACTAGATGGATGTTTTGATGATATTTATTTCATTAGATATGATAGTTGGTATTCATTGCTTATATATATTCATGCAAGCTAGTGATTTTTATTTTGCCAATGAATCATAATAAGAATTTTCATGATGTTTTATTGCTTTGCATGTGCTATGGATTGATATGATTATCATCATTCATGATGTTGTGCTATCTTAATAACACATATGGTAATTATATAGGATGTTATGTAAACACTAGTTCTATTTTTAATGTTGAAGACAAGAAGAAGGGTTGGAGTAGTACTCACAAGTGGAGTTGAGTAGTTGGATTTCAATGCCTAGGGTTGAGTACCTAGTAGGAGTTTGGGAGGAAGTTTAAGTCAACCTTTTGAGATGCCTGGGGTATGCGAGTTAGTGTACAAGAATAGATTCCTACTTGGGCATATGATGCCTTAGTCCTTTGGGCCCTATTTAGGTCGATAGGCTTAACATTGACACCAAAAGTCATGAAGATGACTAGAGTTGTGATCACACTTCCCTGGAGTTGTGATGTGGACTTTCAATGCCTACTATGATCACTTGGGTGGCTCTTATACTAGTTACATCAAAGGGTGATGTGGAATATATGGGAAGAAAGTAAAAACCAATAAGTAACATAATTAAAGTTAACTTTGATATGAAGTCCCTTGAAGGGGGGGAGTGTGGTGACCCATATTTTGAATTAATCATATAATTAGTAATGAAAATAAATAAGTGATCTTAAAAAAAAATAATAAGTAATAGTGATGATAATAATAATAACAATAATAATAATAACAACAATAATAATAATAACAACAAAGATTTTAATAATAGTAGTAATCAAAATAAACTAACTAATTTATTACAAAAGTAAAAATAAAAGGAGAGAAATTACTAAAATGAAATTAAGGGAAAAGCTTAATAAAGAAAAGGCTAACTAAAAGCTACATGATTGAAGATAATAGTTAATTGATTGATGACAAGTGGAGCCCATGCATGGATGGATGTGAAGAATACCTATTTAATGGATATTGAGGAGGTTTTGAAGGCATCTTTTGGTTGGAAAATCTTGATCTGGAGGGATTATACATGGAGCTTGGGCTTTGATTCGAAAGAGAGATAAATGAATAAAAGTTGGAATAGGTAGTTGAGTGATGGCTCATGGGATCTCAATTGTATTGACTAAGAGATTGGTTGGGAGGAGTATCATCTCCCACACTTTCTTACAAATGTCAAGAGTAAGAGGTTGGAGATCAATAATTCTACATTCACTTGGATTGTAAGTCAATTCACTTTGAATCTTTTAGGTATGACGCTCACAACTTGCTACCTCATGTTGATTATGCAATAAAAAATAAAATGTTATTTTTGTTTATTTGTTTAGAAGTATGAAAATGATGCTAAGTTTTATTTATGTTGATTTTAATTTTTGAGCATTACAACCATAGTCATCTATGATGGTCATAAAGTACAACTTGCCTCCCATAAACAACCTACTTATAGGTGTTGGGTAGGTGTTATATTCTTTGCATGTGTGTGGGGGGGGGGGGGGGTGTCAAATTTGAGGACTGTGTCTAACGATCCCTCCCTCCTTCTCTCTTTGTGTCGTATGTGTTGGGTGATTTCCTAGGGGGGGGTCAGGATTCCCCACCTAGCTGACGGTTTTCGGGGCAGTGTCTTGAAATATTTTGCTAAGATAGCAAAAACCACCCCAAATGTTTTTGGGGCGCTTCCTTGAACCCTGTTGGCTCTGGGATAACGCCTGGAGCCGAATGATCTGTGTAACCAAGGGGGGAAATATTTCCCCCCCTAGGAGAGAACCCAACAGACATGACACAAAAAGAGAAGGGTAGAGGGATCGTCAGCCACAATTGATCCAAGAGGATCTCCACACAAGGAATTATTACTTTCACACCATGGAGAAGATCAATAAAATGTTGATTGATGATAGGTGACAAAACATGCTTAATGTTTCATTTAAATTGTAAAAATGATTAATACTTTAAATATTGAGTGTGAGAAGCTCATGTCTTATTCATTCAAATTGGAAAAATGATTAATACTTGAAGTGAGTGGAAATTACTCATGTATTTTTCATTTAATTTGTTAAAAGGGAAATTAGTTTTGTGTGAGAATCCAGCTCACAATTTAGTTTCCTAGTTTCAAGGGGAGGTTAAGAGTCTCATGAGTTGGTTTGGGATTCTTCCTCATTATATCCCAAGTAGTTTCCTCGTCTCAAGGGGAAGTTAAGAGTCTCATAGGTTGGTTGAGATGCTTTCTCATTTTTTTTCCTTTGAGTTGTTATTAGATCCTAAATTTGTGGATCTTGTCTCCTTGAATTACGGTGTTGAGGAAACTATATAAACTCCTTATGTAAGCTCTGGGGATCACCCTTTTATGGATCCCCTTTAGGGAGCTTAGAGGCGGGGATGATTTTAAGGATGGAAATTTATTTTAAAATGTAGAAACCTTAGCAAATCTTACTAATCCTTCATATGCCAACTACAAAATGTTTGGCGATATTTTTGTAAAAATATTCAAATTTCTAAGAATTTTATATAGTTTGTATAAAATTTTGGCGATTTTTAAGGTAAAATAATTTTATCTTATAGAATTTGGGCGAATCATTTTTAGAATAGCGAATCTTTTTTGGGAAAAACCTTGGAAAATTAGCCCATGAGTGAAATTTAGCCCCTAAAATCATCCCTGCTTGGAGGAGAGCTCAAGAGATCTTGGAAGAAAGGAATTTATTTCTTCCGGTGTCTAAAGAAATGTCACTTATGTGAGAGCCTTAAGTTCTCTTTGTATAAGAGAAGGATGCTCTAGGAGTTCATCCCTTTATGGAACATGTGCCACATTTTGTGAGAAGCTTTTAACCCTTGCTATAGGAAGGATAATAAAGCAATTCATATTCGAAGTGGATCCAAAGACGTAGCCAATATGTCTGGTGAACTCCGTTAACACATGGGTGTCAAATTATATGTGTGAGTTTTGATTGCATTATCCCTTGATTAAGTAGATATTTAATTATATATATGCACATAATTATGACAATTTTTCTCATGTTCATATGCAATGCTTAGAAACCATTTGCTTATGTTCATATGTAATTAATCATCATTAAAATATCCTCATTGTTGAATTTTTGTAGAGAAAGATCTCACATAAATTTTTGGATCAACAGTTGTCAAATCTAATGCACCCCCCACACACATGCAAAGAATATAACACATACCCAACATTCTTCCACTTGTTACTTTCTTTGCTTACAGGGGGTGACACGATTACATGGTCAACAATCTAGGGCATCAATGCAAATTGTTTCTCTACACCAAAATAACTTCTCGGAGCTCACTGACTTTGTCAATGAATATGCAACATTCTTCAAAGTGTCAAGCTTCTCCAGCAACACCTTCTTGTCTTCAACCATGTCTCTCACAAAGTGATACTAAATATCAATATGCTTTGTCTTTTAATGATAAGCTAGGTTATTTGCGAGGAAGATTGCACTTTGACTGTTGTAATCTAACCTTACTACTTGTTGTACCAACCCAATACCTAAACACAATCTATGTGACCATAATGCTTCCTTGCAAGCATGAGTGTCTGCCATGTATTTAGCTTCTGTAGTTGATAGTGCCACTGTAGCCCTGATCTAGGTGGATATTGGTGGCCACCCACCTATTCCAACTGGCTCCTCTTGTCCGTTTTTAGTTCAACATGTTCTTCTGTACTTATTTGTAATTGTGGGTCCTACACTTCTGGGGCTATCTGAGGCCCTACACATCTTCCAGGTGGATACTGGTGGCCTCTCACCTAATCCAAATGGCTTATTTTGTATGTTTTCATGTCATCACATGTTGTTGTACTTCCAGGGCCATTTTGGATCCCTAAACAATGTTTTTTGTCTCGCCATAGTCAAACTATAGATAGAGTAAGAGTTTGGGGGGTGTAATGTGTATATCTTTGAAAGACCTTTCCAACAGGCTATCACGCGCTTAAAATAGAGGTCGTATGCAAAAGTTACGACACCGGGAAGTTGAGGTACCAATTGATCCATAGGGGCCCACATGACTTTTGGAATTTCACCTCCCAGGGTTAGGTTTTGGATGTCTAGGGTTTTGACATTCATGAGTAATATCAAAAAGGCCTCTAGAGCATCATTGTAATCATTCCGCTCAGACGGATGCTCTTAGCAGCCACATCTCTTCTCAAAGATAACTACCACCATTCAAGCAAGTGTTTCAGTTCTGCAGTTTTACAGTTTCAACCTATTTCATTTATTCAATAGAAGATATTGTTCACTGGATATCTGTGTTGTTCTTCATATCTTTGTGTTTATTGTATTCAGTCTCTTAATCATTTCATCCCGCTCCTAAGGATCAGTGGTATAAGAGCGGTCTTCTCTTCATTTATTTTTCTTCGTGCATGTCCTTGACAAGATCTGGGTACAAGAAGTTGGGACTAAAACCAATCGAGCTGTTGCAAGATCGGTCAAGTTGAGCCCGACACCAACCCATGGGAGATGAAAATAAAGATGATGGAGCATGATATCCTTTTAAAATGTTGCTTGAGGAAGCCCTTGCACGACAAAGGAACGAAATGATGGAAAACTATGAGCAAATCCTTCGGCGGCTGCCCACAAGAGAAGCATCTTCATTAAGCATCCATGCAACCCCCTTCAAGGTACAAGTGAATTTTTATATTCCATTATTTGAAGGACTGATAGATGTGAATGTTGTAGATAAATGGTTGAATCTGCTCGAAGGGTATTTTTCGGTCCACAATGTTTCTGATAGGGAAAATATTAGTTTTGCACTCCTCAAGGTCGTCCCCCATGTTAAGGACTAGTGGGACACTTACTCTGAGCAAAGGTCCATAGAGGAATCTACAATATTTTTGGTTTCCCCTACATGGGATTTATTTCCGGGATTCCATTAAAGAACAATACTACCTCGTTGGAAGCTACGAGGACTAGTATACTAGATGGACCACCTTGCGTCAAGAAAGGGACCAAACAATACCATATTTCACCAATATTTTCCATACCTTGCGCACCAAATTGTGTATCAAAGAATCCGAGTGACATCTGGTGCTCAAATTTCGTGGTTGTTTGCATAGATACATTCAAACAAAAACGGATTTTTTTGACATCACCTCATTGGCTATGGCTTATAGATACGTTGTCAAGATCGAGCATAAATATAAGAAGAAGAGGTGAGAGTTTGGATCTGCAAACTCCTCACAGTCAAAGCAGGGAAAAGGCGACCCCAACCCACACAACAAGGGATATAGAAAATATGGCCACTCTCAGGACAACCAGTCTAAGCTGCAACACAAGAAGGGCAATGAGAAGACGAAGGACACAGGAAAATGGTGTGAGTACCATAAAATCCCTTGGCACAACACTGAAGAATGCCACTCCAAGAAGTCACTCGTGGCCGAGCTGAAGGCATCCGAGTTAGAGGTCGATTTTGATTCTGAATCAAATCTCAAAGGAGGGAAGTAGATTATTGATGATGAACCTGGTGCCACCGTCGCTACTGTTGTAGGAAAATCTCCCTGCGGACAGGTAGATTGCCTCAAAGAGCTAGACCTTAACTCTAATATAGAAAATGCTTAACGTGGACACTGACTTCCTTTCAGATCTACACAAACTAATACATGAGAAGGAAGGATGATGGAGGTACCTTTTAATCGACGTTTGTCCCTGCACGCTCCGAATCGAGTTTCGAACTCTCGCTTCTCGTTGAGTCCTGTAGACAAACAAAGTACGACCACTTACTACTCTATTGATGTTAGCTTGAAAACATATCTATCTATCAACGATAAGTTCATGTAAAATCAGACACAAACTAGAAAGAAACAAGCCAAGCGTGTCATATTAATGAGAATAACGACAACAATACTTACAATCATAGATGCGAATGTGACAGCTTCGTCAAGTCCCCTTCATCTAACCCTTGCTCGACAGATCCACGACCTGGATGATAGCAACTTCACTGATCACTCTTCTTCAACTGACTGTGTGTTTCCTATGAGATCATAGGTTTCATGCTAGCAATTCTTCCCCCCTTTTTCACCATCATAGAGCCTGCTTATATAGGTTAAGAGGAGCTTAACTTCTTGAGTTATCTTTAGAACAAGTTGAGGAATTCCCTCCTTGGATCAGGGATCTCCTGATGGAACCAAGAATTCGAATGCAACTTCCTTCTAAACTTGAAATATCCTCCCCTTATTCTCCTCAACGGGCCAACTACTGCCTCAGATTAGGCAGCGCTCCTTCAAAATGGGCATTAGGGCGCTATAACGCTCCCTAGGAAGCTTGAGGGGGGCGCCAGCGCTCCAAAGATGGATAACGCTCCTCTTGAGGGGCAGAGGAGAGTTATAACGCTCCCTAAGACCTTATAGGGGAGCGCCAGCGCTCCTATGGCTGATCTAGGGGAGCGCTCCCCTTCAAAACCTTTGTTTAAGAGCTCTTCTCAGGTGATAAAAGTTCCTTGACTCCAGTTAATCATTCTTCCTCCTCCAAACCAAGTGTCTAAGCTATTATAGATGTCTCTTTGGTGTC
>ML779055.1:706436-717746 GCA_009831015.1 Picea engelmannii | reverse complement strand
CAGTAATTGTGGATTTACCCTCCAAGGAGCCCGAGTGAGTTTGACCAATGTCTGTTCCAGGTACAGTGAGACTTCCCTTCACTGTCACCTTGTGTAAGACCCTAAAGATTATGGCCACTAAGGTTACCAATTCGCAGTCAGCCTTTGGGCGGGAACAGTCGACAGTCCGATCCGAACGTATGGGCAGGGTATCGAGCCCGAAATCAACTAAAAGGCTTCCACGCAGTAATTGTGGATTTACCTTGAAGTGATCCCCATAATATGATCTGACCACCACAATCAGTTAAACCACGGAGGGATAATCTTCGTAACTCAGCCGAATGCGACCTCGTGCGTAACCCCTGTGTGAGAGGGGGATCCCAGGTAGACTTATACGATAATTGGATTTGACTCTCCCCGACTGAGGATGCTATTGTTTGTTTTGGAAACTTTGGAGAGTTATGCTCACAGACTAATCCAAAGTACTAAGTCTAGTCTACTGTTGGTGGAGGATCCTAGAAAAGAAAAGTTCTAGATAATTTTTAATTAGCGTTTATTTTATAGCTGTTTTTTACTCAAAAGGGGTACATGGAAGTGAAACGAATGGAATTATGACTCAATCCCAAAAATGCATCAAAGATGATAAGCATTCATTTCTTTTTGATGAACATCTATCTAAGGGAGAGAGAGAGAGTTCTTTTCACTAACAAGCACTAATAAAGAATGCCCTCAAACAAATTTTTTCTCAAATCAAATCCGATGTGGTGCTAAAACTTTGAGGTACCTTCTAATATGCAAAATCAATCATGAAGATACTTTTTATTGTTTGCATATGAATAATGATTAATTCAAAACAATGCTCGTCTTGCTAATTGTCTTCTTGGATGAATGAAAATCAGATCAACACAAGCAAGAATCATACAAACAATACACCCTCTCATTGTAATCAAAACGAGAAGCGAAAGAAAAGAAATAATCAAAGAAAAACCAAGAACTTCACACCAAAAGAAATGTCGAAGAACAATGATCTTAACCAAAATCAAAATGAAGAGACATGTAGGCCTTTGATGACCCTCACCGGAGTTTTTCATTCAGTTAAAAAGAGAGAAAGACAATGCATGGGTTTCAAACTCCAAATGACAGAAAAAATCAACAACAATAGTGAAGAAGGCTACAAAATCCAAATAGCAAGATGTTCGTTCTTCAAAAAGATAGATGTCAAGGCTGGAAGGGAAGAAGCATTGACTCACAAGGTGACCCAGCAAGAGAAACACAGAGATAAAACTCTGAAAAAGGTAATTCTGGAAGGTTTCTTGGTCAAAGAGGGGCTGGCACTCTGTTGTCAAGGCAAAAGGAGCGTTATAGCGCTCTGTGTAAGGAACTCAGGGAGAGATGGCGCTCTGTTAACACTGGGACAGGGGCGCTAGGGTCAAAAACTCCTAAAAGTGTCAAAAAATCCAAAATTGCAATTTCAGTCTCGACAATTAGGCTGAGTGTGATGGGGTAGGGAGTCAATCAGCTCATGAAACCAATCAAAAGAGGAGTGAACCAGGTCTGAAACAATCAAGGGGTAAAACAAGGTCTATGAGGAGAAATCAAAACAAAATGTTTCGATTTGAGGACTCCCTAGTGGAGTTGCCAGTTTCTGTTATAGGAAAATCTCCCTGCGGACAGGTAGATTGCCTCAAAGAGATAGACCTTAACTCTAAGACAGAAAATGCTTAACGTGGACACTGACTTCCTTTCAGATCTACACAAACTAATACATGAGAAGGAAGGATGATGGAGGTACCTTTTAATCAACGTTTGTCCCTGCATGCTCCGAATCGAGTTCCGAACTCTCGCTCCTCGCTGAGTCCTGTAGACAAACAAAGTACGACCACTTCCTACTCTATTGATGTTAGCTTGAAAATAGATCTATCTATCAACGATAAGTTCATGTAAAATTAGACACAAACTAGAAAGAAACAGGCCAAGCGTGTCATATTAATGAGAATAACGACAATAGTACTTACAATCGTAGATGCGAATGCGATAGCTTCGTCAAGTCCCCTTCGTCTAACCCTTGCTCGACAGATCCACGACCTAGATAATAGCAGCTTCACTGATCACTCTTCTTCAACTGACTGTGTGTTTCCTATGAGATCATAGGTTTCATGCTAGCAATTCTTCCCCCCTTTTTCACCATCATAGAGCCTGCTTATATAGGTTAAGAGGAGCTTAACTTCTTGAGTTATCTTTAAAACAAGTTGAGGAATTCCCTCCTTGGATCAGGGATCTCCTGATGGAACCAAGAATTCGAATGAAACTGCCTTCTAAACTTGAAAGATCCTCCCCTTATTCTCCTCAACGGGCCAACTATTGCCTCAGATTAGGCAGCGCTCCTTCAAAAGGGGCATTAGGGTGCTATAACGCTGCCTAGGAAGATTGAGGGGGGCACCAGTGCTCCAAAGATGGATAACGCTCCTCTTGAGGGGCAAAGGAGCGTTATAGTGCTCCCTAAGACCTTATAGGGGAGTGCCAACGCTCCTAAGGCTGATCTAGGGGAGCTCTCCTCTTCAAAACCTTTGTTTAAGAGCTCTTCTCAGGTGATAAAAGTTCCTTGACTCCAGTTAATCATTCTTCCTCCTCCAAACCAAGTGTCTGAGCTATTATAGACGTCTCTTTGGTGTCGTCATTGTGGCAGTATGCTCTGTTTGATGTTTGCGACACTTGCGACAGTCGATAGGATCATGCGACACTTACGACACTTATCAAAGTGAGCAATATTGAGGTGTAACAGCTACCACCAAAGTCTGACCAAGAAAACCAGAAGAACCAGAGGAAGGGGAACGCCTCTTTCACTCACAGATGTGGGTAAAGGGGGCTCCACTTAATTTCATTGTCGATAGCGACAGTCAGAAGAACCTGATTTCAAAAGAGGTCATCAAGCAATTGGACCTGCCAGTGAAACTGCACCCACAACCCTACACCATCGGTTGGCTTCGCTAAGGAAGAGATCTCCGTGTCAGCCAACATTGTTGTCTTCCCTACGACATCAAGCCTTTCAAAGATGAGGTATTGTGTGATATTTCTTCCCTTGAAGTTTGTGATGTTCTTTTAGGACAACCATATTTTTGGAAGCGTCATGTTGTGTATGAGTCTAGACCTTGCAGTGTTATTATTACTTTGGGTAGACAATTGTACATGATACCAGAGGTAGCACCACCTACCACTATTTCTTTAATCTCTGCTAAGCAATGCAGTAAGGTCATTTCACAAACCGAGAAGTTCATTTTCTTTATGATCCGTGCTCATAGTAAGCAAAATGTCACTGCCACTTCTGTGGCCTATACCTAGAGCCTCTCTTTCAGTAGAAGCACGTGGACGGGATCGAGGAAGAATACAGAGACATCTTCTCCTCACCCACCGGGGTACCGATGCACTGCCAAGTCAAGCATCCAATTTATTTGACTCCCGATGCACCTCTACCTAATGGACCAGTCTAGCGTTGCTCGCTGATGGAAAATGAAAAAATCAGGCATCAGATCCAAGAGCTTCTTCAAAAGGGGCACATAAGAACCAACTCCTCCCCTTGCGGAAGCTCGATTGTACTGGTGCAGAAGAAGGACGGTACTTGGCGAGTCTGCATTGATTACATAGCCTTAAAAAAAATCACATTCAGGAATCGGTACCCAATTCCCAAGATTGATGACCTTCTTGACCAAATCAAGGGGGAAAAGTTCTTCAACAATATTGACCTAAAGTCTGGCTACCACCAGATTCCCATTGAACCAACTGATGTATGGAAGACAACCTTCAAATATAAAGAAGGTCTCTTCGAATGGCTGGTCATGCCCTTTGGCTTAACCAATGCACCAACCACTTTCATGCGGTTGATGGATGATGTATTAAGACCCTTCACCAATTCTCTTATGGTGGTATATTTGGATGATATCCTCATCTTTAGAAGAACTTGGGAGGAGCACATGCGGCATATTCAACAGTTTTTGAGCACTCTACGACAACATAAGCTATATTCCAACTTGGAAAAATCCTCTTTTGGCATGAACAAGGTCCAATACTTGGGCTACATTGTTGATGAACATGGAGTACATGTTGATCCAACTAATATGCAAGTCATTCGTGAATGTCCAGCCCCGAACACACTAACCGAGCTTTGGAGATTCTTGGGAGTCACCAACTTCTACCGACGGTTCATGTTGGGATTCTCCCATATTGCATGGGCCCTTAGATAGGTGACCAAGGGCAATGGCAGGGAAAAGTTCATGTGGGGGAAGGAACAACAACAAGCATTCGATGATCTGAAGCATCACTTTTGCTCATCTCCAGTACTCTCCTTGCCCGATCTGCAACAATCGTTCTAGATTGAGACTGATGCATCTGACTATGATGTAAGCATAGTTCTCACTGAACATGGTCATCTGGTGGCATACCATAGTGAGACACTCTCAGGTACTGTCTGAAAATACCCCACCTATGACATCGAAATGCATTCCATTGTACAAGCTTGTCGTCAATGGAAGCATTACAATCTGGGAAAGGAGATGATAATCCACACTGATCACAAGCCTCTGCAGTTCATACAAACACATGGGAAATTCCAGAACGACTGCCATCAAAAGTGGTCCACCTACCTGCAACAATTCCATCTCAACATCAAGTATAAGACATGGATCTCAAATCATGTCGCTAACTTCCTCAGTCGACCTCCCATGGCTGCACTCACCATTGTGCTCCATTCCTGTGGACATGAGGCATCTGAGTGGCCCCAACTTTATCAACAAGCTTCGAACTTCATCGCCACCTATCAACTCTTGGGTATAGGCGCGACAGTCACCGATTTTCACATTCAGGACAGACTATTATGCCATCTCTGTGTTCCTACAAGTGAACATGCAAAGATGATTTGGGAAGCCCACTATAGTGGGATGGTAGTACATTTTGGCATGGAGAAAACTGTGGCCGCTCTCTAGAAACGTTTTTATTGGCCAAAACTTCGACAAAACGTCAATAAGTATATAAAATCTTTCACTTCATGTGCCATTTCCAAGCCAACCATTCAAGAAGAAAGGCTTATACACCCCTCTTCCTACTCTCGAGAAGCCTTGGGATCTCAATGGATTACATGTCTAGCCTTTCGTCCACCAAGCAAGGCAATGATTGCGTATTTGTGGTCATTGATCGGTTTTTGAAGATGGCCATCCTCACAGCCTGCAAGAAGAATATCACAATGACAAATACTGCTAAGATATTCTTCGAACGAGTGTGGGTCCATTTTGGGATACCACAGACCATCATCTCTGACCAGGAAAACAGGTTCCTCAACACATTTTGGTTGAGTCTCTGGTCACTATTGGACACCAACCTCACTAAATCCACTGCTTTCCACCCCCAAACAAATGACCAAACAAAGGTCATCAATCAGATGATTGTTCACATCCCGCACATGTAAAAATATAAGCATCCACGTACATGGGATGAGAGTCTCCCCTATGTTCAACAAAGTTACAACATGGCTCTCCATAGCTCCACTGACCATAACCCATTTCAAGTGGGGATAGGATTCCAACCCTTGGGTCCCATTGATTTTTCACTACCTCTTGCCACCACATAGACAGACTCTTCCCATGTTCAGTCTGAGACCGGAAAATCCAATAGATTCATTGAGCGGATTCATCACATCCGCCAACAGGTCTAGGATATTTTGCAAAAATCCAATGCTAAGTACAAGCAACTCCATGATCAGCACAGGGTACCGCACTAATTTAAGGTTGGAGACAAAGTCTGGTTATATTTGCAGAAGGAGCATCTCACAGGGTCCCATCAGAATCTCCTCCCACTTCACCATGGGCCTTACACTATCACCAAGGCTGTGGGTATCAATGCTTTTGAGCTCAACACTCCACCCTTCCTTGGCCTGCACCCCATGTTCGATGTAAACCTCCTTTGGCCATATTTTCCACCATTATTGGACACCTTCGAGATCGCAGAACAATTGACACCAACAGAGCTCAACCCCGACTGCATGGAATAAGCATCCACAGATCAGATAATGGAGACATAGGTCAAGGGCACTTGCTAACAGAGGATCCAACTTTATCGGGTTGTCAAGGTAGGGCAACTCCTACACCAAGGCAAGTGGCTCACCTGGGGCCAAATCCAACAGAAGTTTCTTCACTTGATGGGGATGCTCAACGCAATGGATACCATTGCTTCCTAAGGGAGGAGGATTGATCCAAGTGGATATTGGTGGCCACCCACCTATTCCAACTGGCTCCTCTTGTCCATTTTTAGTTCAACACGTTCTTTTGTACTTGTTTGTAATTATGGTTTCTACACTTCTAGGGTTGTCTTAGGCCCTACACATCTTCTAGGTGGATACTGGTGGCCTCTCACCTAATCCAACTGGCTTATTTTGTATGTTTTCATGTCACCACATGTTGTTGTACTTCTAGGGCTATTTTGGATCCCTAAACAATGTTTTTTTGGCTCTCCACAATTAAACTATAAACAAAGTTAGAGTTTGATGACATAATGTGTATTTCTCTGAAATACATTTCCAACGGGCTATCACGTGCTTAAAACAGAGGTCGTATGCAAAAGTTACAACACCGGGAAGTTGAGGTACCAACTTACCCATAGGGGCCCACATGACTTTTGGCGTTTCACCTCCTAGGGTTAGGTTTTTGGATGTCTAGGGTTTTGGCTTTCATGAGTAATATAAAAAAGGTCCCTGGAGCCTCATTGTAATCATTCTTCTCAGACAGATGCGCGTAGCAACCACATCTTTTCTTAGAGATAACTAGCACCATTCAAGCAAGTGTTTCAGTTATGTAGTTCTACAGTTTCAGCCTATTTCATTTATTCAATAGAAGATATTGTTCACTGGATATCTGTGTTGTTCTTCATATCTCCGTGTTTATTATATTCAGTCTGTTAATTAGTTCGTTCCGCTCTTAAATATGGATCAAGCCCGTCTTTTTCTCATCCAATTGATTTCTTATACAAATAGGTGAAACACATACCCACTTGAAGATCTTATGTGATCCATATCTCCATCCCAGTCTGCATCAACAAACCCATGTATTTCCAACACTCTATCCAATCCTAGTTTTCCTTGGTAGCACAATCCATAGCTATAAGTGCCACACAAATACTTGAAAACCCTCTTTACTGTTGTCCAATGCTCCTTCCTTGGTTTTTACATATAACTTCTCAAAACTCCCATTTCATGTGCAATGTGTAGTCTAGTACAGATTATTGCATACATAAAACTGCCAACTGCACTAGCATATGGAACATGGGACATGTCATCTTCCTCTTCTTGTGTCTTGGGACACTGATTTGTAGATAAATTTACACCTACATTAATAAGAACCTTTACTGGTTTACTTTCTTGCGTATTAAACCTCTGCAATGTCGTATGAACATATTTTCTCTGATTCAACCATAGTTTCTTGTTTGCATGATCTCTTTTAATCTCCATTCCCAAAGTGAAGTTAGCAACACCAAGATCATTCATGTTAAATTTTTAGGATAAATGTGATTTTACCTCCTTGATAACAACCATGTTATTTCCTACCAACAACATGTCATTCACATATAACACTACATAAATGGAGTGATTACCAACCTACTTGGAATATACACAGTGATCAACCCTGCTTCTCACAAATCTCAGTCCAAGGATGCATGTGTCAAACTTTTGGTACCACATCCTAGGTGATTGATTCAAACCATATAATGACTTCTTTAGCTTATAGACTAGCTCTTTCTTTCCCTTCATGCAAAGCCTTCTGGCTGCTTCATGTAGATTTCTTCTCCCAGATCCCCATGTAGGAATGTTTTCTTCACATCCATCTTTTCTAATTCAAAATCAAAAGCAACAACAACAAATAAAAAAAGTCTAATAGAATTTAATTTGGAAACAAGATAAAAAATCTCACCAAAGTCAATTCCCTCTACTTGGGAATAACCTTTTGCTACTAATCGAGCTTTGTATTGTTGGATCATGTTGTCATTGATGTCAAAGGAACAATGTCTTCTCATAGTATATTGATGAAGTATGTATTGTCATTGTTTTAAATGAATGGATGTCAAGTGAAGTCATTGATAAATGAAGTCATGCATAGATGAAGCTGGATCAATGTGTTGTCATTTATATATGATGCATAAATGATGTCATGCATAGATKAAGATGGATCAATGTGTTGTCATTGATATATKATGCATAGATGTATGGATTCATTAATGTATTGATTGTTGGATCATGTGGTCATGCATAGAATCGATGACAAAGGGACAATGTCATAGTGATGTATTGTCATGGGTTATTCYAGTTGGATTGATGTAAAGATGACTCATTATTGTCTTGTCATGGTTGATAGGAAGTACAAATGGATGAACTCCAAAGTGGTCCCCTTATGGTGAAATCCCTCATGGGAAGACGCTTTGCGGTTGAGTCATCCTAGAAGTATGGTTAGAGAACCCATGCTTAATTGTGGAATAATGCGATAAATATCAATGAGGTTGTCAATGAAAATGTCCTATATGGATAGTGTTTGTCATGCCATTTCCAGTGGTATGTGGAACATCACATAACTCCTCACGGTTAGAGAGTTATGGCCTTGTGAAGTTGGAGGACCCTCATGTGTTGGCTAGAAGCCCCAAAAGGTCAAAGAAGTCAAAGTGTTTACAAAGAAGAAATTATTTAAATAATAAAGAGAAGTGATGAAGTCAAAGAGGATTATTTGAATAATAAAGGTAATGGAGAACTTTCTAATTATAGAAAGTGGTTATTAGTGGATTAACCCTAAAAATTGTTAAGTTTCTTGCTTAAGCTCTTATTATTAATCCCGAGTTCAATAGTAATTATTACAGTTATAACAAAAACATAATAAGGATCTTACTAAAAGAAACAAGACCACATAGTACACAAGCATTTATCCTAGGAAACCTTCAAGGGGAAGAAATCCTAGCCAAAACTTCTTTAATATAGATTCAATAACCAAGTACAGTACCAGAATAACTCTCTCTTTACGAGAGACAAACTACCATGATGCTAGACTAGAAAATGATCAAAGAACCATAGCCAATCCAATGCCAATACAATAAACCAAACACTAGAGAATATCCTCTCCCAAGCAATGTGATTCTCTCTCTTCCTTCTTCCGACAACTGGTAACTGCAACTTCCTTCAATACTTGTGCACTAGATGAGTGAGCTGAGTGAGTGAACAAATGAGGCATTGACTTCCTTTATTTATACAAACTAAAAGCATTGAAAGGAGGTGTCTCTTCAATGGCAGGGCTGACTTATATTTTTGGGTAGTTAGAACCACTTTAATTTTCCTGGGGGGCAACTTCTTAATTTGCATATTACATTTAGGATTTGACCAATCCACAAAAGGGGATAAGAATATTCTTTGCAGTTACACAATATTTCAACACTCCCTCTTAACATGAAGGACATTCTTTATCTTTTGATAGGTCACTGGATGTCATCATCAACTAAACAATATCATCTAGGCAATATCATCAACTGGATAATCATCATCAACTGGACAACAACATCAATTGGATAACATCATCAACTGGGTAACAACATCCACTAGATAACATCATCAATTGGGCAACATCATCAACTGGATAACATCATCAACTGGGTAACACCATCAACTGGATAACATCATCAACTGGCTAGCACCATCAACTGGATAATAGGTGGCATCAATATAATCCACTTGGTCATCTGGCATCACGATCACTGACTAGTTCTCCATGAATCCATATTAAAGAAGTTTTGTTCTCTTTATCTTCATGCAAAAGATACTATTTCTTTCTTTCATCTTCACATAGAAGATATCTTATCTTCACACAAAAGATGTCTTATCTTCACACATAAGATATTCTATGAGTTTTTCCATGCCTTTTATGTTCTCACTTCTCTTGTAGTCATCTATCTCACCCATCCACTGGGGAGGACTACTGCCATAGCTTCACTCCTAGTCATCCCACATGAACTAGAGAAGCTAAGATGCTAGCCTGGGCAAGACTAGACTCACTTTCCATGATCCATGCAGGATCATGACACAAATCTCAAGAGACAACTAACCATTCCACATGGTCAAGGTTTGTGTTCCAGGCTACTCAATCCTTGGGTGGTCACACCCCTCTCTATGAGGGTATTCTAGCATGTCCCTGGAGTATCCAAAACTCAACACTTGGACAGAGGCTAACCTTGGAAAATTTTGTTAATGTTTATGCCATTATTATAGTTCTTTGCATTTCATTAGATAAGAGCATAATAAGAACAAGATCACTGAGAAATACACATTCACAAGAGACACAACATTTATCCTGGGAAACCCTCTAGGGGAAGAAAAGCCAGCAAAAACTTCCTTATCATAAATGGCTTATACAATGTTCAAGAGATAACTCAAACCAATACAAAAAGTCCTCCCCAAGAGACGCGCCACCCTTCTTCTCCTCTCTCCAACTGGTAATTGCAGCTTGCCTAATAAGAAAATGAGCAAGTGAGTTGTGTCTAAGAAGTGAGGCGCTAGCCTCTTATTTATATCAATCTGGCACGTGTGAAGAGTCACCATCTGGCAGGGTCGACCTCTCACTCTGGGTGGGTAAACCCACCTTTAATTAATTTTGGGCCTTCTATTATAACTGCTGGGGCCGACTTCTTATTCTGCACTTTGTAATTGTCCGATGACCAATCCGCAAAAGGGGATTTGGTCCTTATACAATTACCGACATGATTAATCCTCAATGGGGATTAATCTAATAACAATAATAATAATAATGACATGATTAATCCACAATGGGGATTTAATCCAATANNNNTAATGACATGATTAATCCACAATGGGGATTTAATCCAATAACAAAATAATAATAAGAATGCTCTTCGCAGTTACATTATTTCAACACTCCCCCTTAACAGGAAGGGTATTCTTCATCAGCATCAGGCGAGAGAGGTTTGCATCATCAGTGGCATCTGGAGGACAGTATCGTCAATATCATCTTGAACAATTGTCTAGCACATTTACGAGTCATCAGAAGTTTTCTTCATCAACATCATCATCATTCTCGAAAGAATGCTATCATCATCTGCATCAAATATGTATCAGTAAAATGATACCTCATCCCAACACTAGGCTGGCACATCATAGTACTACACTAGCTCAATGTCACAACGGTTAAGCTGGTAGCTCAGTTTCAGTCACATCTTGCTTTACGTCTAACAACTAGGTCAGAAGCAAGTAATATCATCATCTCGCTTTACGTCTAACAACTAGGTCAGAAGCGAGGAATCACA